>JAGFPH010005234.1:11408-23612 GCA_018207615.1 Philaenus spumarius
TAGGGAGGAATATTATACCGGGGACTTTTTGTACACCCTATATATATATATAAATATATATAATTCTTCTGTACGTGTGTATATCACTGAATTCCTCCTAAACGGCTGGGAGGGGGGGGGGGCTTTTTGAACACCCGGTATAAAGATATTATGCAAGGTCTTCATTCCAGTTTTCAGATTTTCCTTTTGTGTGGAGAGAGATTTATTCAATTCCGTACTTGTGGGTACCTAAAGCATATAAGAAATTTATATGTGGTTACACATTCATTGTTTTTAGGGGTTTTGAGGTATATAATGATTGGTCAGGGAGGACTTTGCTTTTAATGTTGTTTAGATTTTTTTTTAACTGGCTTTCTAAGAGTTTTTGAACTATGCATCATATTTTATACAAAATTTGCAAAACCTAATTGATCTGTTGACAGTTGCAAGAACCAGAAATTCCCGGATATACTTCCTAATGCAAGCATCGTGGTCTGTTTTTACAATGAGCATTTTGACACATTAATACGTACTATAGAGAGTATCCTTAGTGGCACACCGCATCAACTTCTTCATCAAATTGTACTTGTCGATGATGAAAGTGACATTGGTAAGTGAAATTACAAATTTAATAGATACATAATGTTGTATTCATCAGAAAACCATACATTACATAGGTATAAATGCTTAACTATCATAAACCATTGCTAATGTGATAGAATAGTAAAAAAAAAAAAATCACCAATAGCTTTAAACTTTGTCTCTTTGATGTCCGGCCAATGTTCATTTTCAATGAATTTTGCCAAAAACTTCTTTGGGGTGATTACAAAACTAAATGAAATAGTGTCCTTGACTTTCATAACTAGTTCTGTAATTGGACGGCCATTACAACCTTTACTACGTTGTATAAGTACGCTACCAGATCGACGGATGTTTGCTATGACAGAGGATTACCTTGTTGTTTGGTGCAGCTCGTCCTGAAATTTGTTTGCAACTTGCGTTAGGCTAGGCCTGTTTTCAGAGCCAATTCTGTATGAGGGGAAATATTGTTCTACAGTATATATTTTATTTGATTTACAAAGTGATCAGCTGGCATTTACACATGTTAAATGATCATAAGATTCAGTATTGTTTCTTTTGGGTTATACTGTATTTTAATTACATTACATTCTCTATAAATTAATTTAAAAATGTGTGCGGTCGTAGGACCCTCGTCAGAAACGAAGTTCATCACGCCTTTTCTTCAAATCCTAATATAATTTAATATTGATATTTTGATTATAGATATTTATACATTTTCGTGACTTGATGAAAAAGTGTTATGTCCCTCTATGCGACTTTGTCTTTGTCCCTCTTCCTGTCTGTAATTCATATATTTTTTATTTTCTATTATTTTTTCAATGTAAATAATGCAATGTAAGGAATAAAGTCACAGAGTTTCATTTATTATTTTTGGAAGAATATAATTTATTTAAAACATAATGAATTATAAATTAGATACAATTTGTTTTGCAGTTTTATCATCATATTTTATCATGGTTATTGGCTTATGATTACTATAATAACATACAAATATTAATGATATAATTTTAATCTTTCAATTGCCGTTTATTATTAGTTTGTTTTTTTTTCATGTATTTACTGTTTCCATACGTTTAATGTTGTTAAAATAAAGGTGTAGAATTAATTATAACATCAAAGCTAAGATGGTAAACACAGTTAAATGTCCATCCATTATAAATACATTCAATAAACATCAAATGTTGGTTCATCAGTCTAGGCCTAACCTAAAATTATTAATAACTTACCGTCACCAATAGTCATACGTCGTTATTTACACGACAGCCGTTTCGGCTATTCAGCCATTTTCAAGTTCTCAAGAGGAGTATCTCCGTTGTCAATGAATATAAACACTTAAACACATAGTTTCACAAACAATTTTACTACAATAAACACACACATCAAGTCACATATTAAAAAAGGATCGCGTGTCCGGTAGGCCTACTGTCTCGCACTGTACTATGCGTAGGCGATGATAACCATCCAGGTTTTTCGCCTTTAAACCAAAAAAAAAAAAAAAAAAAAAAACTGTACTATGCGATCGAGTACTGTACACTATACTATGAGTACAGCGCAAGACAGTAGGCCTACCGGACACGCGATCATTTTTTAATATGTGACTTGATGTGTGTGTTTATTGTAATTGTTTGTGAAACTATGTGTTTAAGTGTTTATATTCATTCACAACGGAGATACTTCTCCTGAGAACTTGAAAATGGCTGAATAGCCGAAACGGCCGTCGTGTAAATAACGACGTATGACTATTGGTGACGGTAAGTTTTTATTATATTAATTTATAACAATAGTCGGAATGGCAAAAAACATAACTTGTGCTAAAATTATTGTGTGTATGTTTAATTTATTTTACTTGCCTTAACAGCACATACAGACAATAATTTTAGGTTAGGCCTAGACTTAAAATTACTTTCTAGGCCTGACCTAAAATTATTGTGTGTATGTTGCCGTTAAGGCAGGTATAATAAATTAAACATACATACAATAAATTTAGGTATGGCCTAGACTGATGAACCAACATTTTATTTTTATTGAATGTATTTACAATGAATGTATTCACATCTTTATTATAATAACATTAAACGCATGGAAACAGTAATACTTGTATCAAAATATATAATTATATTAACTTACTTTTTCTAAGTTTGTATTACACATATTTTCCATTTCTTGTTAATTGTTAATTCCAGCGTTTGACGATAATATCTGAACTAAGCCGTACGGAACCGATTGTCTCTTAATTTAAATTGATAAACCAAAACACATTTTTCTTGAATGCATTTACATTCACTGCCATAGCAAAAAATTTGATAACGCTTTTTCGCTACGCGTATTTTCTATTTGTCAACTCGCGTAAAAGAACTTCGATCCAAAAAGGACCAGTTTAAATTATAGACAGCAATAATGGTTTTTTATGTTGTAGAAGGAGTACACGATCAAGTACAGACATACATTAATACTCATCACAGTGATAACAAGAAACTAGTCCTGTTGCATACTGGGAAACGTGAGGGTCTGATAAGGGCAAGAATGTTTGGAGCGAGACATTCCACTGGGCAGGTAATCACTTATGAATTTATTAAATCATAAATGTATGAAGAACAATCCACTCTAAATTACCTACGAAGAGAAATTATTGTTTTCTTTATTAAGCTTTTACTCAGAAACAACTTACCCGATTTTGAGATCAATGTTACTGACGCGTAAAACGTTGTCAACGTTGGCTGTCTTTTGTGGTGATAAACTTACTGTTTGATGGCTCTTTATACCTTACTCTGGCTAAGTCGATAAAGTTAAAACAAAGATTTTACAAACCTTTATTATTGATAATTTTTTACCTTCTCACTATACTAAAGTATAGAGAAAGTACAGTGATCGCAAAAAAAATCTATTTTGAGATTTTTGTGGAAATATCCTTTTAGGACCCCCTGAGTCCAAAAATGTGGCTTTTACAAAATGTCTGTCTGTCTGTACTTATACAAAGCTAGAGAGAAAACTATTTGATCGATTTCGAACAAATTTGCACCAAACATGTCAATTAGGCCTTTTGTAGTCTTTAATGTACTCTACCATATTCAAAAAACCGCATCTTTATAAAACATCTTGTTTAGCTAATAATAGTAATAATAAATGATTTTTGGGGCTTTTTTGGCCAAAAAGGGGGTTGTTTTTCAAAAATTTTCAAAACTTTTTCGTAAATGTATACAGGCCTAATTGACATGTTTGGTGCAAATTTGTTCGAAATCTATTGAATAGTTTTCTTTCAGCTAATAATAATAATATTTATTAGTCAGTCTACTACTTTAATGTATCCCCTCTCCTACTTAAATACAATAATTATGAAGTCACAGTGAATCTGTTTAGTAATTTAAATATGTTTGTGAGAAAGTATGTGCCAGTTTCTGGTACCGTTTATTTATGAAGTGTTTGTTACAGATTTTACTTTATTTTATTACAGATTTTTGTAAATAAGTATCCATACTTTTCATATACAGATAACCTTAATATATGTTAAAGACAGGTGCATTTCTTGTATGAACCTGAAAAAAAAGTTGAAATAATGCAAATTAAAAACTGAACTAAACAAAGTAGTATAAATGTACAGTTGAACTTGGTAATAGAGTCAACGAAGGGACCGAACGAATGTTGACCATAGTCAGATTGACGTTATAAAGATGTACCAACAGGAAATCGTATTTTTGTTACCTTGAGTGAAAGGACAAACAACTTTACAGTATTACTATTGTTGACAACATTATTCATGACGTTTATTAAAAAGAAACCACTTTTCTTTTAATGTACAATAGGGTCCTGATAATTTGAGCAAATTGGAGCTGAGGTCCCTACAATTATAAATTAGGTAACATTGGTTAATGTGTAAAGTTTTAATGAGTAAATACATGTTATGTGTATTAACCAACTGTATTAAAAACACTAAAATTACAGTACGTATTAAAACATTAATTTACTGTAATAAAAAACACGCAACAATTTTAAAATGTCAACATTACTGTGGGGGGGGGGGCCTGTCAACGGTCTGTTCACAACTACGTAAATGTCTCGCCAGGCTATATGATTGAGTCTTGCTGAGCTTTTGTATTGTCTGAACACTTTCCCAGCAAGTTCTTGGGTTGAGTTACACACAGCACACCGCATATCGTGTGAATTGTTCCCTAGGAGGTGTGGGAGAGTTAGCAGTGTTGCTTGTAGTGCAACCTCCCCTCCTCTACCGACTTTGATGGGACCCGCCGGCGATTTTACGTGTGAAAAAAATACAGTTTGTTTATTTCGCGGTTTGATTTTGAGGAGGGAGAAAATAGGTTTCCCGAAATCAAATGAAAGGGACAATTCTAACATTTTTCGGGTTCTGAGAAAACTAAATTCAAAGTTTGACATTAATATTTTGTAGATTTATGACGTTACAACCGAGTGGTTAAAATATTTATTGACGCTAAAACAGGGGTTTATTATAACATAAAAGAAAACTATTTACTGGACCTAAATAAATGACGCTATGTTCTAGTTGACGCATTAGCCGGGGCCGTTAAACCAAGTTCAACTGTATAACTGTAAATGTATATGATTTCTATGTACAGTTTTTTTTGTGCATTGTCCTTAAAATGTATTACCGCTTTTTCTCAATCAGACTACTTGTTCTAGACTTCTGAGCAATAAATAAGCATAACTCATTCTGTGTAATTGATTCTTTGACAGGTGCTTGTGTTTCTCGACAGCCACATAGAAGTGAACGAAGGCTGGTTACAACCATTGTTGGCCAGGATTGCTGCCAATCGCAAAGCCGTTGTTACTCCTATTATTGACATCATAAATGCTGACACTTTCGAATACACATCATCTCCTTTGGTCCGAGGAGGATTTAATTGGGGTTTGCATTTTAAATGGGAGAATTTACGAGTCGGTACACTCGTGAACGATGAAGACTTTATCAAACCAATTGCGTAAGTAATAACTTTCTCTTGTTGTATGGAACGTTTTAATTACCTTTGGTTTAGTTATCTCAGTTTTTTATCTTCTTCCAAACAAAACTTACATATAAGCAGTCCTTTCAAAATTCAAAATTTTTGGGCAGAGTGCTGGCAGCCTTCATCCAAGGGTAAGGATCTTTATAACATATATCAGTCACCAAACATCATAGACGGAATAACATAAGAAGAGGCACACCGATTTGTATATCTAGAGCAAGGGCAAGTGTTATAATTTACTGTACAATACTTGCATCGCTTCCATCTAACATACTATCCAATATGTAAAAGATGTAACATTAAAGAAGAAACCCTAGAACATATGTTTGGGATCGGGACAAACATATTTCATAATATAAACAAAAGTTCTATGGAACTTACTTTTTCGTCTGTCTGTATGAGTTTTTTACAAAATAATATTCATATCTAGAGAACGGTTTGACTGATTGAGTTCAAACTTGACTTGAAGTTTAACCTAACAATGGTCTATTGTAAGTAAAATAAGCGATTATATGCAAGCATGCATTTCAAAATGGCGACTGTTTGAAAATTTTAAACTCGAATTTACCCAAAAACCGTACATTTTAACTAGGGATGGGTCGATTCTCAAATTTATCGATTCCGATACCGATTCCGATTCCAAGAAATCGATTCCAATTACCATAATTGTAAAGGGAAGTAAACGTTGTTATTTAATTTTAACTGCATGGTTTTTTGACTTGGTTTAATGTTATTTGTTAATATTGTTATTGAACTAAGAGGCACTTAGATAAAACTGCCGACTTGGATTCATTAATAAGTGTATACATATTTTTTTTCATTATACTGCACCAAAAAAGCTGGTTTTCTATACCTGTGCACATTAGAAAACACAGACATGCAAGGCCTTATTTTCCGTACACAATACTGTAAAATCAGCCGTGTAGGGATCAGTAAATTTATCGTTCTCCAGCTGATTTTACAAATAAGAATAAACATATCAGTTTGAAGTAAACAGCTGATTTACCGTTCTCCAGCTTATTTTACAAATAAGAATAAACATCAATTTTATGTAAACAGCTGATTGATTTGGTCAATGGAAATACCAGCTGTCTTAAAAGTCCCCCCCTTTAATTTTTGTGTTTGTTAAAGCAAACAAATATCCTTTGGGGAACGATACTAACTTAGTCCAAAGTATCTTTTGAAGCAATCGGAAATTTTGAGTGTCACCTAAAAATGGAAGATTTTGGGGGAACTCAAAATTTTTAAATGGGAAGTATGGTTGTGTGACACCTCATTTTAAAGGTCTATTTAAGACTAGGAAAATGACAAAGAAAATAAAAATCGGACCACCCAAAACAAAATGGCGGCCCTAAAGGTGTTTTAATAAATCGACATAAAGTTGCTAAATATCTCGAAAAGGAAGAGTTTTCAGAAAACAGTTCGAGACAAAAAATGTTTATTTCAAAGTGCTTGACCTAAAAACTTGCTTTCAAATCGATTTCGTAAATTTTACTTTTAACAAAATTTTGTAAGATGTAGGACTTGACTTAAAATTGCAGTGTAGATTCTCCGAATACTTCGTATTGGAATGAAATGGGATGTTACGACTAATATTAAATGGTAACTAAATCTTTTATTTATGATGGTTTTACTAAATTTTCAATTACAAAATGTATAAAATATGAAAACTACAATTTATACCTAATATACTTATGATTTATGCGTTTTTCCAGATCACCTACAATGGCTGGTGGTTTATTCGCGATGGACCGCAGTTACTTTAAAGAATTAGGTGAATATGATGCTGGAATGAATATTTGGGGAGGAGAAAATTTGGAAATTTCTTTTAGAGTAAGTAGTATCATAAGTGTAAACTGTCATGAAAAAACTAAAAAATACTGAGTGTGACTTAAGTTTAAAAACATTAATCCATAAATGGAAAACCTTAAACAATACTGCAATTAATTGTGATCCGGGCTATTAGCATTAACCTACTTCCTATGGGATTACTGAATTAAAATACCAAAACTTATATAATAAAGCAAAAGGATATGAACAGAAACAAAACAAAACTGTTGTTGGCCTTGTACATCCTGAAAAATTTCCGCTCTTAACCCAACACAATAGAAAGGGTAGTATAGTGAATGACGAAGCGGTCTTGGGCCTGTTTACACTCCTCTCCTCGTGGCATCGTATTTAGGACTCACCATCCTTTACGACGAGTTGTTTCTTCCCCCTGCTACTGTATTTTGGTTTCAGTCAGTGTCGGTGTTAAATTTTGTAAATGAGAGTGGTTTTTTATCTTAAAATCAAAAATGGGAAGCAATTAAACGATTAGATGGAAGTGATTCAATAAGAGGAGTGACTGTCGGGGATTGGAGATGAAATAGATCGGAAATTGAAAAGTTTGTATCTCAACGGAATTTAAATAAATAAGAGGTTAGACAATCAATGAAAAAAAAGCAATCATGAAAAAACTTCAGAGGCATTATTTTTGTGGTTTTTACTACGGTAGCTTACAGTATCCAATTTCTTTCGTTCGAGTACATATTATTTAAAGCAAAATAAAATAGATTTTGAAGTAAGTATGGCTCCAAATCAGCCTATAACGACGTAAATGATGCGGGAACCCGCACCTTAATGGTTTTCTCAAGGCCTATTGAATTATCCAAGTTTTTGGCTATCCGAGGTCTGCCCAGTCCCAATTATCTCGGGATAATCAAGGTTATACTGTAATTAAAAAAAAAAAAACAATTTATTAGAAGGTAGAAATTGTTACTAACTAGAATTTATAGCACAGAACAATTACAAAGTAGTTTATGAACTCAATGTTGCTTGCTGGAAAACAGGGGTGCTAGCACCGTGCTCTCAGTATAGAAGCTTTGTGACTAATATTAGACTATGCTTTTAATATAATTGATATAACAGTTAGAAAGAGAAATGTTTAATCTGAGTTTTTAAATGTATTTAACTATATATTGTCACCTTAAAAAATTACCTAAAAGAAGACTAACGTCGAATGTCATGTAGTTCAATTTAACATGAGTCGTTACTCATAATTGGGACAGCTATTTATTTAAGTTTTTTTTTTTGTATGTGATTTATCATAAACTATTTGAATCTGTCAAGAAATATAGGTTTAAAGATTATGGTTTTTAGGGGTGTGCGAGATTGACTTTTTGAATTCAATAAGAGAACAGGATGTTGTTTAGTACAAGTTATCGAGACAGGAAAAAGACGAGAGTTGCTGAAGTTTAGGAACAAGGGAGAAACGAGAATTTATTAAATACACTTTATCGAGATCGAGAAAAACCGAGAATAGCGTTTTTGGAACAAGAATGAACCAAAATTTTAATCTCAAGTTGAGAGTGCGAAATAAGAAATACCTTTTTACACCATTGAAAGGAATGTAAAGTGCATGTAGATAAGTTAATTATTAATAAATTAACCTTCTTTTGATTTGCTATTGCTACTAAGTTTGTGAAAGATATTACAAAATAATGTATCTCATAGACGTGTAATTTATCAGTTGACTATTGATTAATAGCCCTTTACACTTCACACGCAACATATTAATTTTTGTATAATTATTTTAGTTAAGTAAATTAACTGCCATTATTTATTTTACTAAAAACCCAAGGTTTTATAAAACTCAATCTCTACTATGTTAAGTTATTTCTATTCAGTGTCAAGGTAATTTAAATAAGATATTGCGATATCCTAATCACTTACCTGTTGAGTTGTTTGAATACTTCTGTTTAGCTTCTTTTCATTCTATTGTAACATTTAAAATTTTATAAAAAGACTAAAAATAAAACTCGAGATTTTAATAACGTATCAAGAAATTTATAGCTGAATCGAGAAAAGTACCACCAAGAAATTAATTTTATTCTTGACAACGATATTGAGTTATTTCTTGTTACTGCTCGAGAGTTTGGAGATCTTGCACACCCCAATATTTTGTGTTGTAATGGAAGCTAATCTAGCAGACCGATCAAGCGATTTTTGCAAATAACTAAAGGGCATAAACGGGCGGGGCTGATTTTAAGTTTTTAATTTCGACAATGTATAAATATTTCACATAAACTACACATATATATGTATTTATCATAACTTAAGGGGGGCAGAGTTCAACAGCTTGTTTAGTTAGAACTAAAATTGGTTTTAGCTTCAATATAACACAAATTTATTTTATTTCAGATTTGGATGTGCGGAGGTACATTGGAAATAATTCCATGTTCACGTGTAGGCCATGTGTTCAGAAAGAGAAGACCTTACACATCTCCTGAAGGGGAAGACACTATGACAAGAAATTCTTTAAGAGTCGCTTATGTTTGGATGGACGAGTATAAGGTAACTAAATAATATTCTATTTACTATTCATTAAGACTGACCTGTTACTGGTATATAATTATGACAGTTTAACCTTAGGACTGTCATAGTTAAATTTTTGCAATCCCAAGAAATTTCGGTGCGTGTTGCAAGCATATTTTCAAAAAATTGCCAGTTCAAGGGTTCTGTCACAGATACTTTAAAATTTAACAAACCAATGAATCTCAATTATAACACCGTTACTTTTAAAACTAGAAATTCAGGCTTCGATGACAGCAAAAATTGGTATCAGTTAGTTTATCTTTAAGTTTTAAACTTATTGTAACAAACCTTGCTATCTCAACTGGTTACCTGTTTATAGGAGAAATTCTTAAAACAACGACCAGATGCTATAAACGTAGCCTACGGAGATGTAAGTGAAAGAATACGTTTGAGACAACAACTAGGTTGCAAATCATTTTCTTGGTATATGGAAAATATATATCCAGAACTTGGGACAGATAAGGATGATGTAGAGAAGTTAAAACAGAAATGGGCGCAGGTCGAACATCCACAGTTTCAACCTTGGCATCTAAGGAAGAGGAATTACATAGCACAGTATCAGGTAATTCTGCTTTAATTGTATACTTGTAGAATATTGTTTTAGTGAATTTATCCTGCTAATATACAAAAACTAGCTGGCCCGATCCGGCTTTGCACGGATAGACAAATCAAAGTTAAATGTATATTAACAAAAAATATATTATATCAATAAATATATTACCCTATGTATTTCTTATGGGGATTTTTAGTAACTTTGACCCCCCCAAACCTCCCCTAAAATTTAAGATTTTTTAAAAACCCTTTCTTAGCGAGTACCTAGGGCCCTAGAGGAAGCTACATATCAAATTTCATTCCAATCCGTTCGATGGTTTTAGAGAAATCGTGATTTTGTAACTTTAACCCCCCTAAAATTTTGAATTTTTTGAAACCCTTTCTTAGTGAGCATCTATGGCCCTAGAGGAAGCTACATACCAAATTTCATTCCAATCCGTTCGGTAGGTTTTGAGAAATCGTGATTTAGTGTCATTGACCCCCCCAAAACCCCCCTAAAATTTCAAATTTTCGGAAACCCTTTCTTAGTGCGCGTCTAGAGCCTGTAAAGAGTATTAGTGCCAAATTTCATGTTTGTAGGCCTCGTGGTTTTGGAGAAACTGTGATGAGTCAATGGTATTTGGCATTTATAAGTATAGATTAACAATGTTCGCTTAGGTTGCAAGACCGCTTAATGTCACATAAACTCTGCCAAGAAAAATAAACTTAAATTTTGACGGGCTTTGGACTAACAAAATTGTATTGTTCAACAGCCTGGTTCAATAAGGGTTTCTATTTCTCACATGAAAGTTTTTGCACTTCACTCTCAACACTTTTACTAAAAGTTATGGTATTAAAGCAATTTGCTCGGGGGTTCACTGAACCAGTAAACCTACAGCATGAGCCGCCACTGGTTCCCCCTCTTTTTGACTCTAAACTCTGACCTCAGCAAAATGTCTTATTAGCCAATATAGCGTGCCCACTGTAAGTGTAAGATCAATACTATACTATTACTTATACTACTAGAGTCAAAAAGTTCCCGGAATTGGTTTAATTTATTTATTGAACAAAGTTAAAAACTTACAAATTTATTTTCCCTCAAAATACTCTCTTTCTGCAACAACACACTTGCCCCAACGTTTATACAGCTCTTCAAAACACTTTTGGAACTTTTTTTTTAAAGTTCTTTTGTAGCATTTTGTTTGACTGCCTCAGCATCTGCATATTTTTCTCCCTTCAATGATGTTTTCAACCGCGTGAAAAGGAAGAAATCGGCTGACACGAGGTCAGGCGAGTAGGCATGATGTTCTAGCGTGGTAACACTGTTCTTGGCTAGATAATTACGTACTAACAGGGACTGATGTGCAGGGGCGTTGTCATGTGCTGTTTTCTTTGTGTTCGGCAGTGAGCATTTTTGGAACCATTCGTAAACAAATTCGATGCATGTTCAAGTGATCATGAAGAATGCTGTGGACACTACCATGTGATAAATTTAACTCAAATGCGATTTCGTCAATCCTTAATCTTCTGTTTGCACGTACAAGTTTCCGTACTCGATCAATGTTTTCATCAGTGGATGAGGTTGAAGGTCGTCCACTATGAGGGTCATCTTCAATGCTTACGCGACCTTCACAAAAACGTTTGTGCCATTCGTAAACTTGACTCTTCTTCATCGCTTCGTCTTCGTAAGCTTGAATTAACAACTCAAGAATCTCAGAAGGTGACTTTTGAAGCAAAACACGGAATTTAATGTTTGCTCGCTGTTCACTATACGCCATTT
>JAGFPH010005234.1:24012-34210 GCA_018207615.1 Philaenus spumarius
TTTTATAATAAAATAATTCAATCAAACAGCTGAACCTCTGATGTGAGTAGAACGAATTTCCAAGGCGATGAATTTCCTATTTCACGAAGGCGATGAATAACTACCTGCGTGAACGAAATATATTAGCTGAATAGCCGTTGTTACAAGGCAAAGAAAAATATTAAAGACGGTTACTATTCGGAATGGAGGCAACCAAAACTTATAAGTGAAGCTTATTATAACAAATATCTTTTAATTAAAAAAATTAGAAACTCTAACCACCAATAAACTTCACTTTGAGGTGTATTATTAGCGAATTTCCATAGGAAAAATGAGCTATTGCAGTGGCCCTTATGGTGAGACCCAAGGTCGGGAGTAGCAAATGAGCACCGATCATGGTCCCCAGAACACGTTTTTGGGTGTCATTAAAATTCATATATATATATGTATATATATATGTATATATATATATATATATATATGTATATATGTGTTCGCACTCTAGCGGTCGCATTTTAAGTCCGATTTGGTCCAAATTTGGTACACGTGTTGGTTGTGTAAGTGGCTCGGACGAGTTCGTTAGCCAAAAAAATCCAACAACCGGAAGTAAGTTTTTTGACCGGAAGTAACTATTTTTTGAGATTTTTACTAAGAGAATGAATTTTTTTTAGAGTTTTTTCTAAAAATATAAATGTAAGATGTTATTCTGCACATTTTGTTTTTTTACGCGACCTTATAGCTCGCTTGGTTCCCCCAAAATCGATCAAAACGTGAAATACCATAGAAGTACCCGGTTCAAAGAAAATGTGGTGGATGGCGTGCGAAGCACGCAATGCTTTGTGTGTTGAAAATCCCAATATGTGGAATGGCGTGCGAAGCACGCAATGCATTGTGTATTGAAGACAATCCCAATATGTGGAATGGCGTGCGAAGCACGCAATGCTTTGTGTATTGAAGACAATCCCAATATGTGGAATGGCGTGCGAAGCACGCAATGCTTTGTGTATTGAAGACAATCCCAATATGTGGAATGGCGTGCGAAGCACGCAATGCATTGTGTATTGAAGACAATCCCAATATGTGGAATGGCGTGCGAAGCACGCAATGTTTTGTGTTATTGAAGATACTCCCAATATGCGGAATGGCGTGCGAACCATTTTGCAGCTATTCAGCACCGTCGTGAATAGACCTATTTCCCAAATTGTTGGTCGAAGCCCTAAAATATCGGTCTATAAACTTAATTTTGGAAATTTGCTCAACTCACGTCAGCGGTTCAGCTGCGTGGTAGAATTATTATTAACATCTCTTAGTTACCATGAACAATTTAATAAATATAAGAGACATGCATTTTAAAAGTAACACATTTTTTAATAATTTAACTTTTAATGAGACATACAAACTAGAAGAGATTCTTTTAAGTGATAAAAATAAATAGATGAAAGATTTGTGTTATGAAAAGAATGTATAGCAGATATCAAAAGAACCACAAATAACTTATTTCCTTTAAAACCTAAACCTCTAGACCTATATATAGTCAGCAAATATTTACCAAAAAATATTTCTACCTAACAGCACCACCAAATATCCAAACTTTCTACAATTAATAAATATCAAGGACACAATTAAATACAAAACTACAACCATTAAATAGTAAATTATAAATTAAATATATAATTATTTGACACACATTAAATTAGTTCTTATAAAAATATATTTTACTATAGAGTAAATATGAAAACATACAGCTGACTAGGGAAGTATTTCAGGCACGTGCTGCGAAGAATTGGATTATCTATTTGGAATTCACACCAAATACTAAATCCCATTGGTTACGTTGGCCTACGGAACAAATCTCCATTATGACGTGGGCGTTCACTTGGACCTTGGCCGCACTCAAACAGGTTCCAGCGGCCATACTGTAGATGGCCGTAGACTTCTGTAGAAAGAAACAAGTACAGTTTCTTAGGATTATTACAATTTTCGGAGAAATTAATTCGACAAGTTTAAGAATACGAGGGGCGTTTAATAAGTAAAGAGACAAATAGGCGTAGTGTTAAAAGTGTTTTATTATATATAGGTAAAACTTTTTCTAATTTTCAATATAACCCTCCTCCCCCCCCTGCATTTATACAATTTTCCCATTGTCATACCAACTTTTTTATGCCGTCAGCGAAAAATTCTTTACTTTGGCATCAAAGTCAGACTTGCACCGCTGTCTTCACATCTTCATTGTTTCCAAATCTCTTACCTCGCGAAAATTCTTTCATAGGTCCAAACAAGTGAAAATCTGATGGAGCCAAATCAGGTCTATAAGGAGGGTGGGGTAGGACTTTCCAGTTCAACCTTTCAATAGTTTCCAGTGTTTCATAAGCTTTGTGCGGGCGAGCATTGTCTTGGAGAAAAATCACTCCCTTATTCTGCAAACCCCACCTCTTACTGTAAGATCTCCAACTTCCCAAAGTATAAAATAATATAGAATAGGACCATAAGTCAATTTTAGAAAGAGAGCATTTTTATTTTTGAATTTAACTTAATTTATATTACAAATGTTTTTTAGAAAGAGAGCTTAATAATTAGAAGCATTTTAACGTAAAGGAAATAAATATAAAAGGGCAGACAATTTTAAAATACATTTCAGTAGAATAAAAATAAAAGGCAGACAATTTTTAAAATCAATTATTTTAAATTTAAAAGTAGGGTTTAAGAAGTTAGACAGTCTATGTACTAATGCCAAGACGCGGAAATTATACGAGTTTCAAGACGCAGTTAGAAAAACAACGTCCAAAAGTCTAGACGAGATAAGCGAACACCTGCAAGCCAATTCCTGGAGAAACGGCCTACGTGCGTTCACACGCAAGATCCACAGAAAGAACGCATAGTTAGCATCCAAAAGATCTGACGCAACTTTGAACATCTATGTGATGAGACGTTTCTGAGCAGTGGAGAAAGACGCTAATGTCACTTGTCAACTAGAGTCCAAGCGGTGAAGATGCTTGGAAGTGTTGCGCGCTGCGCATTATTAAAAAGTTTAATCATGTAACATTTATTATTTTACACTTATCAACAGGAAGTCAAGCAGTGAACGTCGCTAGAAGTGTTGCGCGTTATACGTTATGCATTTAACAGTTTTAATCATGTAACAATTTATTATTTTTAAACTACAAGTACAAAGTAGTATCTCATCGTCAAATGGTGTATAGTGCGATCGCTTAAATTAATGTGACAGTAAATCGGACATGACAATGAACTAGGCTACGATGAAAGTTTGCGCGTGCGAGTGGGTTTTCTTTTTTAAAATTAATTAAGTTTGTGGTCTGCTTATCGTAAGTACAGTGCACTTAAAATTCTTTTTTTTTATAAATCACCAGCTCTCTTTAAATTTATAATCTATATTTGTATGTATTTGAATTTATTTTTCTTTGTCGCATATTTTATGATATTAATAAATGTCAAAGGTAATTTCTAAATCGTCTACTTTGTTTGGCCTAATTTGATCCTTTCACCATCATATCAATCAGGTCATTGAATTCACTACCCGAGATAAAATAAAACTAAAAGTAGAGTCTTGCAATCCAACTGCATTAAATCAAAATCAAGTTTATATTTATTTTATTTATTTTTTGTAAGCTGAGCAACTTACATTACTCAGAATTGCTGGCTTCACTTTTGCTTCCAGTTCTTACCTGAAGTACTCTCCATTAACAGTGCACTGAGTTTTCAGGCAGTCACAGGGAATTGGTCCTTAAAGAATCAAAAAATGGTAAGCATGACTTTTCCAGGTTTTGGTTGGGTTTTGAATTTTTTCCTTAAATAAGACGCATGTTTCCACTTCATGCTTTGGCGCTTCGGCTCGGGTTCAAAGTGATGTATCCAAGTTTCATCACAAGTGACAATTCTTTCCAAAAAAGCTTCTCCTTCTTCCGTTAACGTCTTTTCAGTTCCTGACAGAATTGAAGCCTGACATTTTTGTGGTTGTCTGTCAACAGTTTTGGATCCCAAATGTTTTGCGGTATTTCAACTTGTCATCAATGATTGAGGGGACGGTGCCTACACTTGTACGACAAATTTCAGCTATTTGAGCCACTGTAATTCTTTGGTATTCTGGAATAAGAGTTTCGATTCGGTTTTCCATCTAAGCATTTGAAACCTCAATAGTTCTGCCTGAACGTTGTACATCACTCACATTTGTTCGCCCAAGTTTGTACCGATCTATAAAAGTTTGCACGGTTTATACAACTTTTCCCATATTGTCTTTTCATTCTTGAATAAATTTCAGATTGTTTTGTTCCTTCAGAAAACGAAAATATAATAACAGCTTGTTCCTCTTCCAAAGTGCAATCTTCAAGAGAACTTGTCATCTTCAAAGCATTGCAAAAAAAACAAACGTTCAACAATGAGAAAACAGCTGCATTAGAATGTTGCCAGTGTTGCCAACTCACAATATTGGTAGTTATAAAATTTCCCAAGTGATTGTGTTTGAACCTGAAAAGGTTTGTCTCTTTACTTATTGAACGCCCCTCGTACAATCTTGGATTAGGAGAGTAATGTATAAGTGGTTGATTTAATCTTAGGATGCCCTTTATTAAAACTTTCTATGATTTGAATACATAAATAAAAGACTCACCAGGCTCTTACGCTTCCATTCTTGTCCTCCTCCCATCTCATGGCACTTGGACAGTTTTGGATAACGGTCTCCAGCATCCATACATAGGAGTTGAGCTAAAATTACTTCATTCTTGTCAGTTTCATACCAAACCTAAAGGCAGAAGAACACATTTTGATTCAATTCAATTTATTTTATTTCCTTAAATATAATACAGAATAAATGCATAATAATATCAAGGAAATTGTGCCCACATAGGCTTAGCCTGTGCGTAGGCACGAGTCGCATCTAAAAATCTAAGTTACAACAAGGAAGACATATATTTATTGATCTATATTAAAGTTTTATAATATAAAAACAATAGAGGTAGAGTAGAGTGGAAAGTGCCAAACGGAGGAATCCAAGTCCATATCGGACCAAAACAACCCGGGTCAACAAATAGTTACTGCTTCAACACACGAGAATCAATAATAGTGAGAGAGATAAGGTAGTACAATAAACAAGGGTAAATATATTTGCTACCTGTAGATGGATACAATGACATTCTCAGTACTGTCCCTTTCTAAGTCCAGAAGCCAATTGGTAATATGTTTCTTAAATGTCTGAAGTTTAAAGTTATTAAACATACGTAAATGGTCAGGTAGATTTCTATATAAAACATGAGCTATGTAATGTGAATTCGTGACCGAGAAAGTCTTACTTAATTTTTTATTTAAAATTCCAAGTGACTTTGAGCTGCGTGTCAAACGTTGATGATCGGTAATTTCGAAAATATCTCGGTAGTTTTTAAAAATATAAGTTGCAAGAGTTTTGACATAAATTTGTCTAAGATTCATAACCTTAAATTCATCAAAAAGTGTCTCAGTAGAAAAACAACGGCCTTTACGCAATGCAGCTTTAAGTATAGATTTTTGAATTATGTTAAGAGGTTCAAGAATTGTTTTAAAGGCACCCCCCCAGGCTATTATTCCCCCCATAAATAATGATTGACAATATGCATAAGATAGTTTCAGCTCTTGAACATTTAGGATTTCACTAAGATGCTTAAAAACATAGATTAGTTTGCGTGTTTTTTTGCTTTACATATTTGACATGTTCCGCCCATTTCATCCGTTTATCGAACATTACTCCAAGATACTTATAACAATCAGTGCTTTCAATATGTTCGCATAAACACACCTTGTTGAGATAATCACCATAAGAATGTAGTTTTAAAGAATTTATATTTAGATCAGTGCAAGCTCTCAGTGAAATCAGCAGAAATTTAGTTTTAGAAACATTAAGAGTTAACACGTTTTGGTCAAACCACTTTTTTACGGAAGCCAATCCCCTCAATGCCTTTCCCTGTACTTCTTCCCAAGTTTCCCCTTCAAATAATATAGCCGTATCATCAGCAAAAAGAAAGAATTTGCCCTACAATTGTAAAGATTTTCTGCCTTTACAATATTTTGGCAAACTTAAAAATAATTGATCACGTAGCTGAACCGCTGACATGAGTTGAGCAAATTTCCAAAATTAAATTTATAAGCTTAAGATTTAGGGTTTCAACCAACAATTTGGAAAATAGATCTATTCACGACGGTGCTGAATAGCTGCAAAATGCTTCGCATGCCATTCTGTATATTGGGAGTATTTTCAATACACGGTGCATTTCGTGCTTCGCACACCATTCCTCATATTGGGAGTATTTTCAATACACAAAGCATTGCATGCTTCTCACACCAACCTCCCGTATTGGAAGTATCTTTGTTCAATACACAATACATTGCGTGCTTCGCACGCCAACCCCACAGTAGAATCCACCACATGGCTTTGAACCGGGTCCTTTAATGGTATTTTACGTTTTGATCGATTTTGGGGGAACCAAGCGAGCTATAAGGTCGTGTAAAAAATGTGCAGAACAACATCCTACATTTACATTTTTAGAAAAAAATTCATTCTCGTAGGAAAAATCTCAAAAATAGTTACTTCTGGTTAAAAAATGTCCTTCCGATTGTTGGATTTTTTTGGCTAACGAACTCGTCTGAGCGACGTCGACAACCAAAGTGTGTACCAAATTTGAACCAAATCGGACTTAAATGCAGTCGCTAGAGTGCGAACACATTTATAAATGAAATATATATATATATGAAATTTAATGATACCCCAAAAAGTGTTCTGGAGACCATGATCGGTGCTCATTTACTATTCCCGACCTTAGGTCTTACCATAAGGGTCACTGCAATAGCTCATTTTTCCTATGGAAATAAGAATGATTGGTTAATTTCTAATATATTTTACGAGTAAGATATGTAACTAGTTCTGCATTTGAATATCGAATTCTAATAGTTATTTACGGTAGTTTAGGCCTAGTTACATATCTCACTCGTAAAATATCCTAAAAATTAACCAATCAATCTTATTACTTTTAGTTTTTAGACATAAGGCTATAGGTTACTTTGTACTATTGTATTGTTATTGTCAACTCTATTGGTTGTTTGTAAACTAAAACCACACCCTACTCTGTGAGAGGGTATAAATATGTAGCATAGCACCTTGTCTCCTCAGTTATAATTTAGTTGTAGCTTATGTGTCACTGAAGATGACGACCTTGTCGTTGAAACGCTTTTGACCAATAAACACAGGAGAATTGTGTTCTGTCTTTTTATTTTTACTTTTAGAAATAATATTTCTCATGAGTCAAACTCGATGATATTTATATTGTTTATTTCAATGATTTTTGTTTTCGCTTTAACACTTTTTAGTTTTCGACAGAAACCAAAAATATACATAGCCTTATTTTAATACTGAGCTACTCTATTTGCTTAACTGTTCCTACCTGTGACTTGGATCTTAGACACGATTTCAAGACCAACAGCGACCCTTTTGTCTTAGCATCTTTCTCAGATGCAATGCACAGGCTAGAGTTTGTTAAACGTATCTGTACAGAAACAAAGAATGACAAAATTAAATTGAACATAACTTGCGGGAAATTGTTTATGATTTAAAATATACCATTTTCCAAATACTCACGGCGAAAAGAATAAATGACTTTTTATTTTTTCATAAATTTCGACAAATTTTAGTTTGTTATTATTTGGATATTTACCATCATTAGCTTACACAAACTATAAAACTATGTTTTTCAATACTTGTGTTAGTGTTTTATTTGACATTGTGAGACAAGCATTTTCTTATTCCATTTTTTACAAAAGTATAGGTCTTTTTTGAAAGCTCAGTTGTATTCCTCTAGTTCTGGGTCTCTCATTATTTTTAGGTTAAGGTTTTAACAAAGGCCTAGGCCTCTAAGCTTATATTTGTTTTAATATGGGAGGTACCCTCCAACTTGTAGTCATAATAATAATAATACATACTAGAGTCAAAAAATTTCTAGACAGCCCCAGCGCAGTCGCCCGTGTGAAATTTGTTTTGCAACAATTGGTACTACTCCTGGGGAGGGAATATCGGTAGTGGGGGTATAGCTCAGTTGTCTTAGTTCACCGGTGGAGAGTGCTAATCGTGTTTCTGCAAGTTTACGGTTTTGTTTTAAGAAAATGGCGTATAGTGAACAGCGAGCAAACATTAAATTCCGTGTTTTGCTTCAAAAGTCACCTTCTGAGATTCTTGAGTTGTTAATTCAAGCTTACGAAGACGAAGCGATGAAGAAGAGTCAAGTTTACGAATGGCACAAACGTTTTTGTGAAGGTCGCGTAAGCATTGAAGATGACCCTCATAGTGGACGACCTTCAACCTCATCCACTGATGAAAACATTGATCGAGTACGGAAACTTGTACGTGCAAACAGAAGATTAAGGATTGACGAAATCGCATTTGAGTTAAATTTATCACATGGTAGTGTCCACAGCATTCTTCATGATCACTTGAACATGCATCGAATTTGTTTACGAATGGTTCCAAAAATGCTCACTGCCGAACACAAAGAAAACAGCACATGACAACGCCCCTGCACATCAGTCCCTGTTAGTACGTAATTATCTAGCCAAGAACAGTGTTACCACGCTAGAACATCATGCCTACTCGCCTGACCTCGTGTCAGCCGATTTCTTCCTTTTCACGCGGTTGAAAACATCATTGAAGGGAGAAAAATATGCAGATGCTGAGGCAGTCAAACAAAATGCTACAAAAGAACTTTAAAAAAAAAGTTCCAAAAGTGTTTTGAAGAGCTGTATAAACGTTGGGGCAAGTGTGTTGTTGCAGAAAGAGAGTATTTTGAGGGAAAATAAATTTGTAAGTTTTTAACTTTGTTCAATAAATAAATTAAACCAATTCCGGGAACTTTTTGACTCTAGTAGTATAAGTAATAGTATAGTATTGATCTTATACTTACAGTGGGCATGCTATATTGGCTAATAAGACATTTTGCAGAGGTCAGAGTTTAGAGTCAAAAAGAGGCGGACCAGTGGCGGCTCATGCTGTAGGTTTGCTGGTTCAGTGAACCCCCGAACAAATTGCTTTAATACCATAACTTTTAGTAAAAGTGTTGAGAGTGATGTGCAAAAACTCTCATGTGAGAAATAGAAACCCTTATTGAACCAGGCTGTTGAACAATACAATTTTGTTAGTCCAAAGCCCGTCAAATTTAAGTTTATTTTTCTTGGCAGAGTTTATGTGACATTAAGCGGTCTTGCAACCTAAGCGAACATTGTTAATCTATACTTATAAATGCCAAATACCATTGACTCATCACAGTTTCTCCAAAACCACGAGGCCTACAAACATGAAATTTGGCACTAATACTCTTTACAGGCTCTAGACGCGCACTAAGAAAGGGTTTCCGAAAATTTGAAATTTTAGGGGGGTTTTGGGGGGGTCAATGACACTAAATCACGATTTCTCAAAACCTACCGAACGGATTGGAATGAAATTTGGTATGTAGCTTCCTCTAGGGCCATAGATGCTCACTAAGAAAGGGTTTCAAAAAATTCAAAATTTTAGGGGGGTTAAAGTTACAAAATCACGATTTCTCTAAAACCATCGAACGGATTGGAATGAAATTTGATATGTAGCTTCCTCTAGGGCCCTAGGTACTCGCTAAGAAAGGGTTTTTAAAAAATCTTAAATTTTAGGGGAGGTTTTTTGGGGGGGTCAAAGTTACTAAAAATCCCCATAAGAAATACATAGGGTAATATATTTATTGATATAATATATTTTTTGTTAATATACATTTAACTTTGATTTGTCTATCCGTGCAAAGCCGGATCGGGCCAGCTAGTTTTTGTATATTAGCAGGATAAATTCACTAAAACAATATTCTACAAGTATACAATTAAAGCAGAATTACCTGATACTGTGCTATGTAATTCCTCTTTCTTAGATGCCAAGGTTGAAACTGTGGATGTTCGACCTGCGCCCATTTCTGTTTTAACTTCTCTACATCATCCTTATCCGTCCCAAGTTCTGGATATATATTTTCCATATACCAAGAAAATGATTTGCAACCTAGTTGTTGTCTCAAACGTATCCTTTCACTTACATCTCCGTAGGCTACGTTTATGGCATCTGGTCGTTGTTTTAAGAATTTTTCCTATAAACAGGTAACAGTTGAGTTGGCAAGGTTTGTTACAATAAGTTTAAAACTTAAAGATAAACTAACTGATACCAATTTTTGCTGTCATC
>JAGFPH010005234.1:34220-45819 GCA_018207615.1 Philaenus spumarius
GGGATTGCAAAAATTTAACTATGACAGTCCTAAGGTTAAACTGTCATAATTATATACCAGTAACAGGTCAGTATTAATGAATAGTAAATAGAATATTATTTAGTTACCTTATACTCGTCCATCCAAACATAAGCGACTCTTAAAGAATTTCTTGTCATAGTGTCTTCCCCTTCAGGAGACGTGTAAGGTCTTCTCTTTCTGAACACATGGCCTACACGTGAACATGGAATTATTTCCAATGTACCTCCGCACATCCAAATCTGAAATAAAATAAATTTGTGTTATATTGAAGCTAAAACCAATTTTAGTTCTAACTAAACAAGCTGTTGAACTCTGCCCCCCTTAAGTTATGATAAATACATATATATGTGTAGTTTATGTGAAATATTTATACATTGTCGAAATTAAAAACTTAAAATCAGCCCCGCCCGTTTATGCCCTTTAGTTATTTGCAAAAATCGCTTGATCGGTCTGCTAGATTAGCTTCCATTACAACACAAAATATTGGGGTGTGCAAGATCTCCAAACTCTCGAGCAGTAACAAGAAATAACTCAATATCGTTGTCAAGAATAAAATTAATTTCTTGGTGGTACTTTTCTCGATTCAGCTATAAATTTCTTGATACGTTATTAAAATCTCGAGTTTTATTTTTAGTCTTTTTATAAAATTTTAAATGTTACAATAGAATGAAAAGAAGCTAAACAGAAGTATTCAAACAACTCAACAGGTAAGTGATTAGGATATCGCAATATCTTATTTAAATTACCTTGACACTGAATAGAAATAACTTAACATAGTAGAGATTGAGTTTTATAAAACCTTGGGTTTTTAGTAAAATAAATAATGGCAGTTAATTTACTTAACTAAAATAATTATACAAAAATTAATATGTTGCGTGTGAAGTGTAAAGGGCTATTAATCAATAGTCAACTGATAAATTACACGTCTATGAGATACATTATTTTGTAATATCTTTCACAAACTTAGTAGCAATAGCAAATCAAAAGAAGGTTAATTTATTAATAATTAACTTATCTACATGCACTTTACATTCCTTTCAATGGTGTAAAAAGGTATTTCTTATTTCGCACTCTCAACTTGAGATTAAAATTTTGGTTCATTCTTGTTCCAAAAACGCTATTCTCGGTTTTTCTCGATCTCGATAAAGTGTATTTAATAAATTCTCGTTTCTCCCTTGTTCCTAAACTTCAGCAACTCTCGTCTTTTTCCTGTCTCGATAACTTGTACTAAACAACATCCTGTTCTCTTATTGAATTCAAAAAGTCAATCTCGCACACCCCTAAAAACCATAATCTTTAAACCTATATTTCTTGACAGATTCAAATAGTTTATGATAAATCACATACAAAAAAAAAAACTTAAATAAATAGCTGTCCCAATTATGAGTAACGACTCATGTTAAATTGAACTACATGACATTCGACGTTAGTCTTCTTTTAGGTAATTTTTTAAGGTGACAATATATAGTTAAATACATTTAAAAACTCAGATTAAACATTTCTCTTTCTAACTGTTATATCAATTATATTAAAAGCATAGTCTAATATTAGTCACAAAGCTTCTATACTGAGAGCACGGTGCTAGCACCCCTGTTTTCCAGCAAGCAACATTGAGTTCATAAACTACTTTGTAATTGTTCTGTGCTATAAATTCTAGTTAGTAACAATTTCTACCTTCTAATAAATTGTTTTTTTTTTTTTAATTACAGTATAACCTTGATTATCCCGAGATAATTGGGACTGGGCAGACCTCGGATAGCCAAAAACTTGGATAATTCAATAGGCCTTGAGAAAACCATTAAGGTGCGGGTTCCCGCATCATTTACGTCGTTATAGGCTGATTTGGAGCCATACTTACTTCAAAATCTATTTTATTTTGCTTTAAATAATATGTACTCGAACGAAAGAAATTGGATACTGTAAGCTACCGTAGTAAAAACCACAAAAATAATGCCTCTGAAGTTTTTTCATGATTGCTTTTTTTTCATTGATTGTCTAACCTCTTATTTATTTAAATTCCGTTGAGATACAAACTTTTCAATTTCCGATCTATTTCATCTCCAATCCCCGACAGTCACTCCTCTTATTGAATCACTTCCATCTAATCGTTTAATTGCTTCCCATTTTTGATTTTAAGATAAAAAACCACTCTCATTTACAAAATTTAACACCGACACTGACTGAAACCAAAATACAGTAGCAGGGGGAAGAAACAACTCGTCGTAAAGGATGGTGAGTCCTAAATACGATGCCACGAGGAGAGGAGTGTAAACAGGCCCAAGACCGCTTCGTCATTCACTATACTACCCTTTCTATTGTGTTGGGTTAAGAGCGGAAATTTTTCAGGATGTACAAGGCCAACAACAGTTTTGTTTTGTTTCTGTTCATATCCTTTTGCTTTATTATATAAGTTTTGGTATTTTAATTCAGTAATCCCATAGGAAGTAGGTTAATGCTAATAGCCCGGATCACAATTAATTGCAGTATTGTTTAAGGTTTTCCATTTATGGATTAATGTTTTTAAACTTAAGTCACACTCAGTATTTTTTAGTTTTTTCATGACAGTTTACACTTATGATACTACTTACTCTAAAAGAAATTTCCAAATTTTCTCCTCCCCAAATATTCATTCCAGCATCATATTCACCTAATTCTTTAAAGTAACTGCGGTCCATCGCGAATAAACCACCAGCCATTGTAGGTGATCTGGAAAAACGCATAAATCATAAGTATATTAGGTATAAATTGTAGTTTTCATATTTTATACATTTTGTAATTGAAAATTTAGTAAAACCAAAATAAATAAAAGATTTAGTTACCCTTTAACTGATATGCAAAAGTTTCTATGTAAGTGTAAGCCAGTTTTGTACATACAGTAAGATACAGAATAAAAAGGGCTACAGAAAAGATGATTTGACATTTTTTGTTAAAATTAGGGATGGGTCGATTCTCGATTCCAAAAGTCGATTCCACCGATTCTCGGCACTGGAATCGGCATCGAGTCGATTCCGTGAAAGTCAATTCCGATTCCATCGATTCCGGCCCGGCCACCACCAATCTCTGCAAATACGTTCGGTATGCCAATTACCGCGGCCCCGGTTTATATTTCCTCGTTATATTAGTCGTTACATCCCATTTTATTCCAATACGAAGTATTCGGAGAATCTACACTGCAATTTTAAGTCGACTCCTACATCTTTACGTAAAATTTACAAAATCGATTTGAAAGCAAGTTTTTAGGTCAAGCACTTTGATATAAAAATTTTTTGTCTCTTGAACTTTTTTCTAAAAACTCTTCCTTTTCGAGATATTAGCAACTTTATGTCGATTTATTAAAACACGTTTAGGGCCGCCATTTTGTTTTGGGTGGTCCGATTTTTATTTTCTTTATGTCATTTTCCTAGTCTTAAATAGACCTTTAAAATGAGGTATCACGCGACCATACTACCCATTTAAAAATTTTGAGTTGCCCCCAAAATTATCCATTTTTAGGGGACACTCAAAATTTCCAATTGCTTCAAAAGATACTTTGGGATAAGTTAGTATCGTTCCCCAAAGGATATTTGTTTGCTTTAACAAACACAAAAATTAAAGGGGGGGACTTTTAAGACAGCTGGTATTTTCATTGACCAAATCAATCAGCTGTTTACATAAAATTGATGTTTATTCTTATTTGTAAAATAAACTGGAGAACGGTAAATCAGCTGTTTACTTCAAACTGATATGTTTATTCTTATTTGTAAAATCAGCTGGAGAACGATAAATTTACTGATCCCTACACGGCTGATTTTACAGTATTGTGTACGGAAAATAAGGCCTTGCATGTCTGTGTTTTCTAATGTGCACAGGTATAGAAAACCAGCTTTTTTGGTGCAGTATAATGAAAAAAAATATGTATACACTTATTAATGAATCCAAGTCGGCAGTTTTATCTAAGTGCCTCTTAGTTCAATAACAATATTAACAAATAACATTAAACCAAGTCAAAAAACCATGCAGTTAAAATTAAATAACAATGTTTACTTCCCTTTACAATTATGGTAATTGGAATCGATTTCTTGGAATCGGAATCGGTATCGGAATCGATAAATTTGAGAATCGACCCATCCCTAGTTAAAATGTATGGTTTTTGGGTAAATTTGAATTTAAAATTTTCAAACACTCGCCATTTTGAAATGCATGCTTGCATATAATCACTTATTTTACTTACAATAGACCATTGTTAGGTTAAACTTCAAGTCAAGTTTGAACTCAATCAGTCAAACCGTTCTCTAGATAATATGAATATCATTTTGTAAAAAACTCATACAGACAGACGAAAAAGTAAGTTCCATAGAACTTTTGTTTATATTGTGAAATATGTTTGTCCCGATCCCAGGGACCAGAGAGTTCGGGGACACCCTTTATATGTTCTAGGGTTTCTTCTTTAATGTTACATCTTTTACATATTGGAGAGTATGTTAGATGGAAGCGATGTAAGTATTGTCCAGTAAATTATAACACCTGCCCTTGCTCTAGATATACAAATCTGTGTGCCTCGTCTTATGTTATTCTGTCTATGATGTTTGGTGACTGATATTTGTTATAAAGATCCTTACCCTTGGATGAAGGCTGCCAGCACTCTGCCCAAAAATTTCAGTGCACACAAAAATTTTGAAAGGACTGCTTATATGTAAGTTTTATTTGGAAAAAGATAAAAAACTGAGATAGCTAAAACAAAGGTAATGTTATGTTTTACAATGTGTAATAAAGATATATTTTAGTATATTAGTTATTAGAGTTAGTGTTTTGTATGTAAAGGTATTAACCAGTAAGACAGACCAGGAAGTATAGTATAAATACGGAAATTGTAGCAAGGTCGCGTGAAAGTTCGTTAAACGCGGAACACGGAACTCGCGTTGCTATGCTTTGTTTTTGAGATGACAACAAGGAAGCGATGATGGGATATATACTGGAGCATAACATAGATTTGAGGCCAGTCTGTTGTTAGTGTGTTGGGCCAGTTCGTCGTGCAAAGTGCGGCCAGGAAATCGAGACGGGGAAATCAGCTCGAAGTTTGGACCAACGAGATCTCAAGTGAAGGAAGTACCTGTTGAAGACAACACACTGAGTGAGCAAAGCAAAGTATTTTGGTCTCTTGTTAAAGTCACATTGTATTCAGAGTTTTGGGGTTATTAACATAAAAGTAACACGCTTCAGTTGCCAACACCGTAATCCAGTCTGTCTTATAAGGGTCAATACCTAGTAAAAGAAATGTATGTAGGATAAGTAAAGGCTAATGTATCAAGCCGTATGTAGTTGTATTATTGTATGAGTAAATATAGAAATAAGTATTGCCATTGAACCACTGGATGCATTATTATTGAACTGTTCCTAGACAGATTAGTGTTTGGTAATAAGGGTACTAGTATTTCCACCCCTAATAGTAATAAACACGTTTCATGCAACAAGAGAAAGTTGTTACTTACGCAATTGGTTTGATAAAGTCTTCATCGTTCACGAGTGTACCGACTCGTAAATTCTCCCATTTAAAATGCAAACCCCAATTAAATCCTCCTCGGACCAAAGGAGACGATGTGTATTCGAAAGTGTCAGCATTTATGATGTCAATAATAGGAGTAACAACGGCTTTGCGATTGGCAGCAATCCTGGCCAACAATGGTTGTATCCAGCCTTCGTTCACTTCTATATGGCTGTCGAGAAACACAAGCACCTGTCAAAGAATTAATTACACAGAATGAGTTATACTTATTTATTGCTCAGAAGTCGAGAACAAGTAGTCTGATTGAGAAAAAGCGGTAATAAATTTTTAAGGACAAAACTCGTTCTTGTTAAAGGAGAATGCACAAAACAACTGTACACTAGAAATCATAAACATTTACAGTTATACAGTTGAATTTGGTTTTAATGGCCTTCGCTAATGTGTCAACACGGACATAGCGTAATTTTTTTAGGTCCAGTAAATCGTTTTCTTTTATGTTATTATAAACCCCTGTTTTAGCGTCAATAAATATTTTAACCACTCGTTTGTATCGTCATAAATCTACAAAATATCAGTCTCAAACTTTGAATTCAGTCTTCTCAGAACCCGAAAAATGTTAGAATTCTCCCTTTCATTCGATTTCGGGCCACCTATTTTCTCCCTCCTCAAAATCAAACCGTGAAATAAACAAACTACGTATTTTTTTCACACGTAAAATCGGCGGAGGGTCCCATAAAAGTCTGTAGAGTGGGGGGAGGTTGCACTACAAGCAACACTGCTAACTCTCCCACCAATCCTAAGGAACAATTCATACGATATGCGGTGTGCTGTGTGTAACTCAACCCATGAACTTGCTGGGAAAGTGTTCAGACAATACAAAAGCACGGCAAGACTCAATCGTATAGCCTGGCGAGACATTTACATAGTTGTGAACAGACCGTTACCAGCCCCCCCCCCCCCCCCCGAGTAATGTTGACATTTTAAAATTGTTGCGTGTTTTTTATTACAGTAAGTTAATGTTTTAATAAATACTGTAATTTTAGTGTTTTTAATACACATTACATGTATTTACTCATTAACCATTGTTACCTAATTTATAATTGTAGGTGACCTCAGCTAAAACTAGCTCAAATTATCGGAACCCTATTGTACATTAAAAGTAAAGTGTTTTTTTTTTTTTTAATAAACCTCATGAATAATGTTGCCAATAATAGTAATACTGTATAGTTGTTTGTCCTTTCCCCTCAAGCTAACAAAAATACGATTTCCTGTTGGTACATCTTTGTAACGTCACTTGGATGTAGCGTCAACATTGGTTTGGTCCCTTCGTTGACGCTATTACCAAGTTCAACTGTACATTTATACCACTTTGTTTAGTTAAGTTTTTAATTTGCATTATTTCTACTTTTTTCAAGTTCATACAAGAAATGCACCTGTCTTTAACATTTTATATTAAGGTTATCTGTATATGGACAGTATGGAGACTTTCTACAGACTTGGGAAAGTTAACCAAAATATTTAACTGATTAAAGTTAAAGTTAAAGCCAGGAAAAAATAACTGATTAAAGTTAAAGTTAATGTCTGAAAAAATTAACTGATTAAAGTTAAAGTTAAAAAAATTAACTGATTAAAGTTAAAATACGGCACGACATAAGGTTTATCAATACGCACGCGCGACGTTTCATTTGATTGATCTCATTTTGTGATTCAAGTAAAGCTAATTCAAATACTTTAGTGAAATACAAGTATACGGTTCAATTCTTTGATTTATTCTCTACACTTTCTCATAATAATATTTCATTTTTGAAAAGGATACATTCCTAAATTTAAATTACTTTTAAAACTAGGCCTACTTTTGTTAGCAGTCTTGTGGTAGGAACATAAATACTGATGTTTTCAAAATAAGAAATTTGAAATTGATAGGCCTATATATTTTTATACAGTTCTATTTATAACTAAATTGCAAAACTTTTTTACATTTACGAAAAAAATTACAAAAAATGTTTACTACTTTTTATGTAGGCCTAAAGTTGAACTTTTTTCTTTCGTTACTGAAAATTTTTGTTTCTTGAGCTAATAACTTTGTAAATTTTGCATCAATCATTTTTTTTACTGCCATAAATGACTTCTTTGAACCTTTCTCTACAAAAAGCTATGGAACACTTTTTTAGATTGGTTTATAATTACTATATTTTTCGAATTTTTAAAAACATTCTTGCACAGGCACCGAAATGGCTTAGCGTAGAAAAACATCAACATGGACAGTTGTAGGGAGAATGAATTGAAATTACAGTAAAATATTTTGAAAGAAATTAAGTTTTTACTACGTTTTAGATTAGAATATTTTTGCTACTGGTACTGACAGCGAAAGATTGCTTGATGCTTTGACTTGACTAAGTTCTAAAAATTAAAAATAGACAAACTCAAACAATGACAGAGAAAGTAGGGGTGGGTAGAGGTACCGACGGTACCGTTATGAATTATGAGAGCCTTGAGGTCATCTCCCTGGCCTTGAGGGGAGAGTGAGATGACAAACAAAACAACGCTCCCATAACTTATGAAATTATCAACTGTAGCCTACACTCCAAACAACTCAGCTTAAATACTAAACCGTTATGACTTTTTTTACCTCGTAAAAGCGAAATCACGTAAAGCGGGACCGCGATAACAAGGACTACCTGTATCTTATGTATAAATGAATTATAGGATTTATAGGCATTAATACATAATGTTTTAAAATTTTCTATATGTCAGGAACATAACCTTCCTTTTCCCATAAGATTTGGTTTTCGCTATTTGCGGTTTTGTTATTCGAAGCAATTTTTCGGAACCTATCCGAGTTTTTTATTCGTTTGATATCATTTTGTGATTCGAGGACCACTAAATGAATTCTTTTAGAAAACAAAATTTTACAATTATTCAATTCAATTCTTTGATTTATCTACACTCTAGAAGAAATTTGAAATTGATAAATATAGTGATTGAATATTTAGTTCTTTTTAGAACTAAATTACAAAACTTTTGTATGTTTTGAAAAAAAAAATACAAAAATGTTTACTACCGTACTTTTTATGTAGGTCTAAAGTCGAACCTTTTCCTTTCATTACTGAACATTTTTTGTTTCTTGAGCTAATAACTTAGTAAAATTTACATCTATCACTTTTTTACTGACACATATAAATTCTTTAAACCTTTCTCTACAAAAAAGCTACGGACCACTTTCGAATTGGTATATAATTACTATATTTGGCAAATTTTTGAAAATATGCTAGCAAACGCCCTGTAATATATGTAAACGTCCTTGAACGCAAAGAACGCCCTATAATAAAACGCAAATCTCAATAACAGACGGCACAAATTGGATAGGCAACAACCTAAAACGGCTAAAACACAACTTACCTTTAAGTGGGTCCTTAAATTGGAGGCAGAAATTACCTCGATTGTTTTAAATTTTGGTAAACACAATAGGCATTTAAATTAAATGTTAAACTATTTCCCTCCCTTGTTATTTGTTCATAAATGTTTGAAATGACTGGCCACAATAAAGACATAATAAAATTAAAATTAAAAAGTAAAAAATTAAATTACTGCTACACTAGACCTAACTCACTATTAACAATCACTAACTCACTAAATAAAATCTAAACTGTCAATCACTATAACAGGGCAAAACAATTAAACAACTTTACAAAATTAACAAAACTATCCAACTGTAATAATGGCAAGCGTATACCCAAGGGCTAATTGAATGACACTGATGGGTGTGTTGACGACGTTGTTTTGTTTGTTTACTTTACCGTTAGCTAATAGCCCAGGTAGGTACAAGGTTATACAGGTATAAGGTATCTGGGCTAATAGCTAGTTCTATCTTTCTTTAGACACCCCACCCCTTCCGGCCTGCCAATAAGCAATAAATAACCCAAACTAAGGAATATTGAATTTTGTCGCGTCAGGCCCACCCACCCGGCCAGCATTTCCATTGTGACAAATCTTTCTGGGCATCCGCCAGTTAATTTTAATCGTTAACCAATATTTTAACGATTAAGAGTTAAAAGTTAATCCGTTTTAAAACTAACGATTAAGTTAAAAGTTACCCATATTTTTAATGATTAATTTTAATCGTTAGTTTTTTTAATCGTTAATCCCAAGTCTGGAGACTTATTTACAACAACAAAAATCAGTAATAAAATAAAGTAAAATCTGTAACAAACACTTCATAAATAAACGGTACCAGAAACTGGCACATACTTTCTCACAAACATATTTAAATTATTAAACAGATTCACTGTGACTTCATAACTGTATTAAAGTAGGAGAGGAGATACATTAAAGTAGGACAGCAAGTAATAAAAATTATTATTATTAGCTAGAGAGAAAACTATTCGATCGATTTCGAATAAATTTACACCAAACATGTCAATTAGGCCTATATAGATGCACAAAAAAATGTTTTGAAAAACAACCCCCTTTTTGGGCAAAAAAACTAACCAAAATCAGTTATTATTAAACGAGAATTTTTAGAAAGATGCGGTTTTTTGCATATGGTAGGGTACATTAAGAGCTACAAATAAGCCAAGTTTGATCAAAATCGTTTTTGTGCATCTATACAGGCCTAATTGACAGGTTTGGTGCAAATTTGTTCGAAATCGATCAAATAGTTTCTCTCTAGCTTTGTTACATACATAGACAGACATACAGACAGACATTTTGTAAAAACCACTTTTTTTGGACACAGGGGGTCTCAAAACGGATATTTCCACAAAAATCTCAACATCGATTTTTTTTGCGATCACTATACTTTCTCTATTGGCTAGTATAGTATAGTGAGAAAGTAAAAAAATTATCAATAATGCTTTAATATTTTACCACCAGAGTTCATTTTACAAATGTTTGTAAAATCTTTGTTTTAACTTTGTCAACTTAGCCAGAGTAAGGTATAAAGAGCCATCAGACAGTACGTTTAGGACCACAAAACATAGACAACGTTAACTGGGACGACAATGTTTTACACGTCAGTAAAATTGTTCTCGAAACCGGGTAAGTTGTTTCTGAGTTAAATCTCAATAAAGAAAACAATTTCTCTTCATAATTTAGAATGGATTGTTCTTCATACATTTATGATCAACATAGATTTAATAAATTCATAAGTGATTACCTGCCCAGTGGAATGTCTCGCTCCAAACATTCTTGCCCTTATCAGACCCTCACGTTTCCCAGTATGCAACAGGACTAGTTTCTTGTTATCACTGTGATGAGTATTAATGTAAGTCTGTACTTGATCATGTACTCCTTCTAGAATATAAAGCACCATTATCACTATCTATAATTTAAACTGATCCTTTTTTAAATTAATTTATAGAGAACTAGGGGAAACCCTTGCGTGCTTCACACGCCAACCCCATTGGAACCTTCTATATACATAGTCACAAAAATTGTCAAAAAAGCTCTAGGACACACCGTTTTCAATATATTGACGAATTTTGTGAAAAAAGAATGAAAAAGCTAAAAATCTTTGCAATATAACCGAGGGCAACAGAGTAACGTGTTTTTTTCAAGATCCGTCATTCACTTATTTCACCCACTTTGTAAAAGCCAAAATTCGACTTGGGGGAGAGAGCCCTCTGGGGCATATACAATTTACCGTTGTATAGCCCATAACTGGCAAAGATGGTGCTTCCTAAAGATGGATTGAGAATTTTTTTAAATGCCCTAGGACACCGTTTTCGAGATATTGACGATTTTTGTGAAAAAATAATGAAAAAGCTCCAAATCGTTACAATATGATTGAAGCCGACGGAGTAACGTGTTATCAGCACACTACAAAATACAAATATTGTTTACTTTTTATATATATCTTGTAAGAAATATATGTTCCAATTTGTAGCTCTAGCTTTAAGGGAAGTAAATTAATATATTTTTATTGTTTTAGGGGTTGTTGTTACATTTTCACATCTTAGTAGCATGCTAGAAAAATCAAATATAGTTTACATTGTGTATATGTCTTGTAAGAAATAAATGTACCAATTTCCAGCTCTCTACCTTTATGGGAAGTATAATAATTAATTCATATGGTTTTATGGGTTGTTGTTACATTTT
>JAGFPH010005234.1:55228-80628 GCA_018207615.1 Philaenus spumarius
TTGTTTTCAGACTTTGGCTTGACTAACTTTGGCTGCAGCTGGTTTATTAAAGAGTCGCTATTCTTATATTTATAAGGACTGAAGTATTTGCTCTTTGACCTCTCTCGGTTCTTTTGATTGTCTTCGTAAGGAAGCAGAACATCGTTATTCATTATCTTAGTCGAAGGCCTCCAAGGTTTCCTGGTCGGTACGTTGTTGTTTGAATCTTGAGTCAGTTTCCAATACAAGTACAGGCTCACTGTCCAAGTCGCAGAAGCAAACAGCGTGCCGAAAAGAAAGGCTTTGAACCGTTTTGAAGATGTCACCATTTTGCTAAACGTAAAAACAAAATCATCAAAACTGGCACAAATATGTATTTTATTTGAAGGTTTTAACATTCAGTTGTATTCAATGGATATTATTTGATAACTAGATGAGGTTGAATAAAAGAAAGGACTATCGATTGAATATTGTGCGTTACCATTACACGCAATTAAAATAAAATCAATTTTAGATAAAAGTTCCACGGCCCAAAAACGCACAGTGAGTTTCGCCCAAATGTATCCCTTTTAAGCCTACGTAAATTATTAGCTATGCACCAATAAACGCTAAAAATCCCGTTTTCCGCCAGATTGTTACTTATAACTCCCGAACGAACATAAACATTACAAATCATGTTTTGATGGGAATTTACCATCTACGAGTACATTTCACATTAATGCATACTGTGTTTGTATATATATTTAATGGTTAAACCTGCGTATTCAGTCAATTAAAACACAGACAATCTTGTGTTAAGCTTTTGATCCAAATCAGTTGTTTCATTTATAATGGTTGCGTGTCACGTCCGTTAGTAAAACCTCTAATTTAACAAAAACACAGACAGACAGACAAACAAATTTAAGTGCATGTTTAGGTCAAGTGTGAATAACAATATTAGCTTAGAAAACAATATTTATTTTGAAATCATATACAGACACTGTCTTGGTCTATGTTTTTTCACTTGTAATTTAATTATAAAGGTATTAATTTTTATTTTTCAATCCCCCTGTAACTTTGAGGTATTCCATACCTCTGTAGTGTCTTTGCCCACCCTCCCCCCCAGTTTTTCACTTTAGGTCAAGAACCACCAATGATGGGATGGAACTCACGAGATAAGCAACTGGCAATGTAATATCACATATATTATTTCTCAAGGCCATTTTTTTGTCGGTACGCCATAACTTCCTTAATACATCATCAAATTACATTAATGAGGCATCTCATTTTAAAGCTTCCCTTAACCACTACACCGGAAAAATATACAAAGGACAATTATTCGAAACAATACAAAAAAGAAAAAGAAATAAAGAATCCGAAAGTAACAGTAATGTAAGATCAAGTAAGTTGTAGGGATATTTTCCTAGCGTTGGCAACACTGATGATACAATTTAAACACATCTATTATTTACTTCAACCCTCACCTATGCCCATGATGCACTAAATACGCACCATACGATACTAAATACACGGTGTGTACTTTAGTTATGCTTCGCACGGGTCAGCTAGTTATATATTATAATCATACTCTACCCTGAAGGTGGTATAAATGCTGCTTACCTCACAACTAGTGCTGTAAGTTATACATTCTGAACATATTACATTTAAAATTACACAAATGTACTATTTTTTTATGACTTTTGTATCATGTACAAGAACTATTGCGGGCGCATATTAGACTGTCAGTTGAATATATAGAACAATATTAGTATTTTTAAAACAACAAAAAAGGACTTGTGATATTACTCCATATACATATTTATAGCACTTTATGTTTTAGGTAAATATTCTAGAAAAGTTTTATTTGAACAAATATAGCCTTAGATTAATTTTATGTTATAGAAAAGAATTTGATAGTCTAAGTCCCACATGTTAAGGGTCGGCTCTAGTAAAACAGAAAGCAACCTGCGACTCCAGCGTAGCGGCGGTAGGTTACGCGGACATTGCTCATCCTAAATCCATTTAAAACCCGAAATTGTTCAAATAGCGTTTTCAAAAAAATACCAAACTCTTGGAAACAAAATTCTTCATACAAATGGCTTGGTACTTTTTCGCTATAACTAATAGTGACAACATAAAAAATTATTAAAAATTAATTTTTTAAATTGTTAATAAATATTAAACAAAACGTTTTTCTTAATTTTGGAAAAGCCATTTGCATGCGTATTGGCCATAGCTTTAAAATGACATATCGTTCATAATTATCCGATCAAAAATAAAGGAAAAATATGGATTTTAATTTAACATTGGTCTTATGGAGTGTCAACCAACATGGCCGACAGCTAGAGCCGACCCTTAAATACATATGAACTTTATTCAGAGGAAATGATGCATGTGATGTAAGGGTATAATTTAAACATCCTTCCAAATTTAAGGAGCAACACTTCCCTGCCCCCCACCCCTCCCGCTCTTACTAGCACTACCATCACAACATATTCGCTTAGGACCACCACACCTTACCCATAGATATGAATAATATAGTCTAGCAGTACATATCTATGACCTTGCCTCGCCGTCGCCACCAGGCCCCGATTTAGGGTAAGCTTCACCCTGGGCAAAACCTTTTGTAGCCGCCCCCCTACCACAAAAAATTACTGAAATATTTGTGATTTCTTAATAGTATTGTTGGGTTATTCCAATAATGGTGGGTTGATACCATATACTGTTGTAAAAATAACGTGTTAGGTATTAACATGAAATATTGTGTGTACTGTTGATAAATAAAAAATAGTAGGCTTATATTCTTTTTTAAATACGATAAATTTTTTATAACTACGTATTTAGTGCAAACTGAAAACATGCATGCACATAATTTTAAAGGTACCAGTTTGCGCATTTCTATTTTTATAAGTGTAAAACCAATTTATTTTTAATAATGCCCACGCAAGTTAACAAATTTGTTGTGTCGTTTCCGTTTTTTTACCAATATTCTGGAAATAATAAAAAAAATCTTCAAAAATTTTCCGCCCCCCCAGAAATTGCCGCCCTGGGCAATTGCCCAGTCTGCCCATTGGTAAATCGGGGCCTGGTCGCCACCATAGTTTGCTGCAGCCGCTGTATCTTGTCACTTGTGTCATTTAATTGTGCTTTATTGAGTTTTGCGTTTATTGTCACTCGTACAATCGAAAACACGCTTAGTGAAATGGAATGGGGTGAGGATCAAGTATTTGTACCGGGAACATCCTGCTTTATGGAATCAGACTATCGCTGATTATAAGGATAAGAAATTGAAAAATTATGCGTGGGCCGACATCTCGTGGGATGAATCTCAGCAAGATCAAAGTACAAACTAAAATGAGAATGCTCAGTTTTCAAAAGCGGCGATTAAGTTCAAAAATGTTGCAAAAAAAAATTATAGACTTAAAATAGGCTACAAATATGTTACAAACATTTGTTTTCAATCCTTGTTGACAACAAGTGTTGTCAACAAATGTTTTAAACATTTTGTTGTCAACTCAGGTGTAAACGCGGCTTAACCAGACTACTTTGGATTGAATATATAAGACAGAGTTGTGTAGCACTAGTAGAAGGCATTGATGAAGTAGAGCAAGCCCTCTGTAGGCCAAATGAGGATCATTAACTAGTGAAACATCTCATTGGCATGACTTTGCATTTCTGTTTATGTTATTCTTACCTGACTTTTCTAATTATAAGTTGGAATATATTTCAAACTTTTTCAATATTAATTACAGTAGGCCTAATGTGCTGTACAATATAAAAATCTTTATTTTCATTGTGTCATATTAACCTTATTGTTAACTTATTGACAGGCAGTCTGTTTTTTGACTACTGGTATCTTATATTTTATTACATGCCTGTATTTTTTTTACATTTAATATACTATATCAAACTATATATATAATTTACCTGATGAATAGATTGTGATTGCACAATTTTAAGTCCAGTAATTATCTTAACAAAGTAGTTTTGCTTTCTTCATGTAGTCTTCTACTGTATCAGTAACAATCTATATAACATAAGTAAAGAAAATTATGCTCAAATTAAAATTAATACCGGTAGTAAAATATTTTTGTGTTTAGGTCCAATGCTAAAAGCCTCAAATACAAAACAATGAATAAAGTCTTAGATAAATTTCTTTGTTTAAAAATAACCTTTGCAAAAATTGTATTCTTCTTTTATTTAAATAAGAGTTTAAGATGCATCCTGAAGGTGGCATCACCTGAGGCTGGATGCACGTAGAAGTAAGTATTTAATTAAGTGTAGATTTGCTAAAATAAAACTTCTTCATTCCAAGAATTATATTGCATATATGTAATAAGTTGTTTTAAACGTTTATATTTCATTTCTCCTTTTTAAATGAATCATCAATTCTTATAACTATTTAGGACACTAGTTCGACAAAATTTTATGAATTTTAAGTAAAATGTCTGTGACAGGTTAGCTTGGTTTTATATTTTAGGAGCCTGGTGAAATATTTAACTATTTAAGATTATAACTGGATTCTGGTCCAGGTCATTTATCAAATTTTAGGCGAAGAATGGCTTAATGTAAGTCCAGCTTGCTACTGTTAAAACCTCAACCGGTTCTCGTTTAAATCTAATTGCTGGGATTCTCTATCCTAGCCCCTCATCTTCCTTTCTCTAAAGCCCGAGTTACATTGGTCGAGTACATCGGCAAGCTGTACTCGGCCCAGTTTGTAATCGTTGCATTTTAGAAATATTCGTTAACATGTAGTATAGAAGAGTATGAAAGTAGGGGTCTATGCAGCAGTTAAAATGTCATGTGATAATAGGATAGCTTTTAAGAAGTGCTTAAAAAGAGTGTACAGCTTATTATTAGCTGCAAACTTAATTCATTGCAAAACTTAATAAAACACCCACAAACTGTGCTTAATATACAATGAAGTTCAAAAACCCTTGTCACAGTACCGTACTGCACAACGGCAGTAGATTTGACATGGCACAAAAACACGTTTCTTTATTCGCACACTCCACTCGTCTAAAGGGTTCCACAGGGCGAGTAAGGTGGCAGTATAAAACTGTTGGTGGTGGGGTAAGGCGAGTGGGCGAGCAGCCATCTGTCTGCTGAAACCACTCGACTCGCCCACCAACTGGGTTTAGGAACCGACTAGCCCATTACGCGACTCACCGTTCTGTCTACATTGGTCCAAGTTCTAACTCGCCCTTCTACTTTACCAGATGAAACTTGGGCTTAACTAGCATAAAGAAAAGTTGTTACAGTAAGCAAAAATCTTAAATATTTGGTTTGTAACATATGATTTTTTTTTTTTTTTAATGGCGAAAAACCTAGGTGGTTATCATCGCCTATTGTAACATATGACCCAGTCAACAACTACAAAGATGGTTTTGTATGCTAAGCCACACTAAAATAAACTGTTTATAAATAAAAAGGAAACTAACTCGATCAAGCTTAATTGAAATGCCAGAAGCTTGATGGGCTGTTTTTTCACATTCACAACAACATTACATTTTCAATATTAGCTAGGACTACATTTTAGGAGAATAACCTAAATTTAGGCAATTTTTAAATATAACACAACCAAGAATAGGCCTATTTGTGTTGGTAGAAATACATTATTCCTACCAAAAAAGTGGCTCAAGTTTACACGAGAACATCTGTCTGTATTGCAATTAAAAAAATAGGCTAAAGTTCTAACTTACAGTCTCTAGTCACAGTAACTTGTGTTTACCAGCACTCAATAGTATAATGTGCTTAGGTAGGCCTAGCCTAGGCTACTCTGTTTCCTAAAAAAAGTTGGGAGTCCTAAAGCAAATTTACACCAAAAAATGAATTTACAGGCAATGAATTGTGGCATCAAAATAAAAGTGTAAGCCCTCTAACCTACAATGTCAACTTTATTGACTGGCGTAAATTTACTATTCGACCCTAGGCCAATATTTTTGCAGGCGATGACGTTGTTTTACATTCTACTGTTAAATATTGAATACAGGTAAACATACTGTGACTAAAGACTATAAGTTAGAACTTAAGGCTATTATTTTTGTTAATTATTCTTGCATTTCTGTTGCTGTAGGACAGCCGAGGGTCAAATAGTAAATTTGTGCCTTATTGACCTTTTAAAAAAAAGTTAATAGTTTACAAACTGGAAACATAGGCCTACTGTAACTGGCACCGTAAATTAATTTAGGGTCAGATTTCTTTAAGTTAGAGGGTGTAGGCTAGGCCTATATTATAATTTTGCCAATTTTGCTATTCACCTTAAAACCACCTAGCCTAAGCTAAATTACATTTCTTATCACTTCTAACAGCCATGTAGGCCTAATTCAATAAAAATGTAATAGACCTAATTTGTTTATTGAATTTGGGAAAACATTAATGCATACCTTATTAACTCATAATCTTGAAAATAATTTCAGTAGAATATAGTGCAGACAAGTAACATTATACAGAATAGCTTTGTAAACATACATTATAACCTATATAACATAAAAACCAATAATAGTATAGCTTATTTAAGTTGAATCCTATTTGAAGAGTTTACCAATCTTATTTATAACCTTAAAATCAAAGCAATACATTATCTAAAGCAAAATGTCTTTCAGTATTATACTACTATACTGCATACGACTAACGTTTTACAAATTTAAACAAAGATTGATTTTTTACCGTTATAAATAGTGGTTATTGTCTTTAAAATAGAAACTAACATACTTAAACTTTTGGCAGGTTACGCATTGACATTTTGACATAAACTCATAAATAAACACATAAACATGAAACGGTAAATTGTAAATGGCGTCAGACAGTGTTACCAACATATTTGTTTATACATCATATCATTTAAAACACACATACATATATATACAATTTCAATACATATAAATATATTATTAGTGATTGTTAAAAATATCTTTTGCATTATTTATATTATTTTATGTTATAATGTGTAAGGTAAAAGTGTGTAAAAAAACTACTTAGTTTTTGTATATCTTTTTTGCATCATTTATATTATTTTATGTTATTAAGGTATAAGGTAGAATGTGTGCAAAAATACTACTAAGTTTCTGAATATCTTTTGCATTATTTATATTATTTTATGTTATAAGGTATAAGGTAGAATGTGTGCAAAAAAAACTACTAAATTTCTGTATTTGCAATGGTACTGTAATAATGGTATTGCATTCGGTCGCACTGGTTAGATTCACCGGTAGGTAGATGACGTCAGAGTGGTGGATTCTACCAATGATTGCATTCGGCTCAGGGCTCTATAACAAGGGCTATACCATTTTGATCATTTTCGGTGACCCAGTATCGATCGCCTATGACGTCACCATGCTGACACGCACCAGCTGGTAATATTGCATTAATGTGCGCGCATTCGTTAACTCACTGTTGTAACTCGATGGAAAGGCTTCAGTAAAATAAAATTTATATATTCTTAATCTGCATAAAGTACGGATTCTAACAGTATAAAAAAATTTTAACAGGTATTTTAATAATTTAAATAATTGAAAATATTTGAGAATTATCACAGACTGACATGGAAAAATTACTAAGGGAGGACATTTTTTATTTTTGGGTTATAAACTTACTTCCAGCGGGAAAGTTGTAGCCAATAAATTGATCTAAACTATCCAATTCACCGAGTTGTGATAAAATGATTACATCATTATGAAATCGCTTTTTAAATGAGCGCGAGGAGGTGCCGCACCGTGACTCCCGGTGTACTGTTGTTTGATACGGGAATAACGTTTATGTACATATTATTGTTATTTTAAGGTAATATAGTAAATCACTTGTCCCCAGGTAATTATGCCAGCTATAAAAAAGTAAGCATTTTATTTTAACATAAACTAATTATAATTTATAAGTATATATTTTATGTTATTGAACTGGACACTCAATGTTAAGTTGGAGGTTAACGTTTAAAAAATAATATCATTATTACGTACATTCAAAGAAATAAAATTAGAGATCAATGATGGAAAAAGAAAATCGTAATTACGTAAAAAAATTAGTTTCATATTTAATTAAAATAATTACCTTATAATAAAGAAATATGCTGTTTTTTAAATAATTTGTTCATTGTTGTCTAATTTGCGGAGTACTTAAATGTTTCTTAAATGTCGGAGTGGCAACGCGTCACCGCCTCGCGCTCATTTAAAAAGCGATTTCATAATGATGTAATCATTTTATCACAAATCGGTGAATTGGATAGTTTAGATCAATTCATTGGCTACAACTTTCCCGCTGGAAGTTTGTTTATAACCCAAAAATAAAAAATTTCCTCGCTTAGTAACTTTTCCATGTCAGTCTGTGATAATTCTCAAATATTTTCAATTATTAAAATTCGAAATACCTGTTAAAATAAAAGTTTCTTATACTGTTAGAATCCGTACTTTATGCAGATTAAGAATATATAAATTTTATTTTACTGAAGCCTTTCCATCGTGTTACAACAGTGAGTTAACGAAAGCGCGCATATTAATGCAATATTACCAGCTAATGCGTGTCAGCATGGTGACGTCAGAGTGAAACTGGCGGCACAGTGCCGAGATCAAAGAAACGGTTTAGCCCTTGTTATAGAGCCCTGATTCGGCTGCACTGGTTAGATCCACCGGTAGGTTGATGACGTCAGAGTGGTGGATTCTACCAACAACTGTGCGGCCGAATGCATTGGTAGAATGTAGCGGTAACTGAATGTCAAATTCGTAAGGTACCATACATAGTATTTAATTGCACTATCAAAGAAACGTTAAATTTCTTTGATCAAATATTTTACATGAAAGAAATTTGATGATTCTTTGACATGTCGTGTAAACTTTGACAAAGATTTTCAAAAAAACAATAAGAAAGTACTAACATATTATAGTAAGGACTTTTTAGGTAACCTCCTAACCTCAAAATAATATACGTTTTTTCTGTTTTCATATATATTATTTCTGTTACTTTCCTTTTACATTTACAATACGATAGCAAAATTGACATGGAGTGTTAAAGCTATGAAAACTTTAATTTTTCATTATGAAAAAAATATTGTTAGTGGAACATTCACATGAGTTCCTACAAAAACCGCGCAAGGCAAAAACCTATAGAACAAATTTTAATTACAAATAATGTTTTGCAGTCTGTAATATTGGTGTTAGCAGTATAGCCTAAGTTTATGTTTTTTGTAAAACATTAAAGAGACTTTCATTATGTTTACTTTATTGTAAAAGTATACTTACAAGTTTTTTAAGATTAGTTTTTGAAATCTTAAAACACGTTATTATATGAATTACGATCTTTCAACTGTAATTTTGTAACAATAGTTAATAAATAATAAAAGTATTAGAATAAACCGAAAAATAACCCAAAAATACATCTAATTAATATCCAAGTTGATCAAAGAAATTGGACAGGTGTAATATGTAGGCCTATTCTATGACAATCGGTAGTGCGTCAGATAGAGGAAGTTGACGTCATCTACCGAAGTTCGGTTAGTGGCATTCGGCCGCACTGATACCTACTGGAGAGTGCGGCCGATTGCACTGGTAGATTGTAGCGGTAACTGAACTGTTAAATTCGTAAGTTATGGTTTTTAGCGCCAAGATTTCTACCGTTGCGTTGTGGTAGATGATGTATCGATAATTTAACCTAGGTGAACGAACATCGCTCAGTATTTTTTTCTGTAAATTTTTTTTTTTAGGAAAATGTATGTAAATACATACTGAATAAATGTGATGGTTTTTCAATCTTACGTACATATGAACTGTTTTTCTAAATAAAAAAAAACATGAGTGCAATTAATTTAACATGTTATTAGAATATAATATCTGCTATATTATAGTAATTTTTACAGTTGATCTATTATGCACAAACTGCTGAAAACGTTTTCAGAACGGTTAATAACAGCACAAAAATAATGTTTTAGTTACGTTTGATGTTTGAATAAAGAAATAATTCGGCCACGCAGCTGAGCCGCTGACGTGAGTTGAGCAAATTTCGAAAATTAAGTTTATATGCCTATGTTTTAGGGTTTCAACCAACAATTTGGGAAATAGGTCTACTCACGAAGGCGTTAAACAGCTGTCTGTGTGTACGCAATATATTAGTAGAATTTGTTTCCTTCAAGTAGAATTTGTTTCCTTGGCCTCGCGAGTTTGCACCACATGGCTTCGAACCGGGTACTTTAATGGTATTTTACGTTTTGGTCGATTTTGGGGGAACCAAGCGAGCTATAAAGTCGCGTAAAAAAACACAATGTGCAGAATAACATCCTACATTTATATTTTTAAAAAAAACTCTAAAAATGTCAATCTCGTAGTAAAAATTCAAAAAATAGTTACTTCCGGTCAAAAAACGTACTTCTGGTTGTTGGATTTTTTTGGCTAACGAGCGACATAGACAACCCTAAGGAAATTCGCTAGTAAGTTGAAAATTATACCATCTGATTTATTTTTAATGATTTACGCTTGTTAAATAGTGTACAAACATCTGGAGCTAAAATTAACAGATTAACATCTGTTTGTAAAACATCTGGATTGTATCTATAATGCACCTATTCGCAGCTACTTAGGGACTTCAAACACAGATAAATGAAACTATTAGTTATTCTTTTATCTGTGCTTGAAAGGTGGTATATGAAATGAAAGACGTTCAGACTTTACATAGGCGAAAAGAGCTACTTAGCGCATTTTTGCAGACATAAGACCTGACGTCAAAAAACCCCTATATGCAAATTCTCATTCAAATCGTTAGAGCCGTAAGCGAGATCCCTGAAATAAATTTGTATACAAGAATTGCTCGTTTAGTAAGATTAGATTGCGGTGGAAAAAATGGCGTCTGGTAGGGGAAGCCCTACCGGTAAGCGACCGAATGCACCCTAATGTTTTAATAACAAAATTAATTTAATTCTTTGTCAAGTTTGTTAAATATGTATTAATAATTTTTAACGGTTTTTATTTGCCTCACGATGGGAATCAAATTTATAATACAATTTTATTAACGATTTCAATTGCCCAGCCACAATTATAACATATTTATAAAGTTGAATTGAATCTATTATTTGGTTAAGTTTATAACAAATAAACTATTATTTAAGCTAGTTTATAACATTTTTGTTGTTGTGAGTTTAACGTCCTGCTGTTTTGCACTTACTAATGAAGACGGGACCTACAGTTTTACGTGGAATCCGAACCACAGCTAATGATGTCTGTTAAGAAACCATTTAGAAAAAAGGATTCGGGGTCAATGGGAATTGAACCCGGCTAGTTTATAACAAACAGTCCAGCTATAAAAATAACTCAATTGTGTTTTACAATTTACGACAAATTTATTTATTTCTTAAACATATAGGCTATATATAGACATATAAAATAAAATATTTTAAAATTACAACTTATTTTCAAATTATGAGCAAATGAATTAATTATAATCTGTCTGGGTATTTGATTCTGGTCAAATAGCCTAGTATGCAAATATTATGTTTAGACTTAGTAACACATAAATATTATCTAGGCTAATGATCTTAAAGTACACAAAATTCAAGTGGTTTAATTTAGTAGTTCCAAACAGAGTTTATTAAATTTAAATTTTTTAAGTTCTTCTTCAAATTGTAATTATTAATTTATAAAAGGATTATTACCTTTTTTATCTCAACAATTGGCTGTTGAGTTGAGTTCAAATTTGTATGTGGAGTTTGTAGGCTATACAAAATATTATTACTAATATTCTTTTTACTTTCTCCACCCTATACGTAGTATACGGAGAAAGTAATGTTTTCGTTCAAATTTTCGAATTTGAATTTTTAGTGGGATTATCTGTTTTGGTGCTCCCTGAACCCCCAAAAATTGTTTAGTGGAATTATCTGTGTTGGCGCTCCCTGAACCCAAAAAAGTTATTTTTTTGGTGATGTCTGTCCGTGTGTCTGTAAGGATGTGTACAGAGCTGGAGACCATACCAACGGTCCGATTTTGATGAAATTTGGTATGTAGGTGTAGTTCTCGAATATCTCCAGGTATTTTTTCCATTTTTTAAAAATTTTTGATTTTTAAGGGGTTTACCCCCCCAAAAATGGCCAAAAAACGAGAAAAAACTAAATTTCTCAAAAACGGCTCTAACGATTTTGATAAAATTTGGCTTATTTGTAGCCCTTAATGTACCCTACCATATGCAAAAAACCGCATCTTTCTAAAAATTCTTGTTTAGCTAATAATAATAATAATAATAATAACAACTGATTTTTGGGGGTTTTTGGCCAAGAAGGCCTAATTGACATGTTTGGTGCAAATTTGTTCGAAATCGATCGAATAGTTTAAATAATAATAATATAATATAATAATATCATATGGATGTGTGTTACATGCATCTAATATTTTCCATGGTAACATTTTAATACTTTTGCAATTCCAAATAACCATCTCCTATGCTACTCTTGGAAAGGTATGGAGTTTCAACTGGGAGAAACTATATATGTGGCATTTATCTGGTACCGTTTATTTATTACTATTTTGTTTCTGGATCTAATCTCCTTTTAATGTTATTATTTAGAATATTTCTCTTCTTGATTATTTCTTTTCATGATATATATCAAATTGATTACTTTTTATACTTTCACAATATTAAAATAACTTATACTACGTGTGTGGACGCTATATAATTCTCTGTAGGAATGGCCCAAAGAACTTCGGGAAATTCAAACAATTAGACCAGAGATATTAGACCGACAATAAACAATACTTGAACCACTGCCCGAAAATCTTCTTTTTTCCGATCTAGTTTGACCTTTTGCTAAAGTAAGTTTATATTTTGAATTTACTATTAAGTCTTAAAAAAAAAAGAAAAAAAACTCTGACGTTGATGATATCGAAATAATTGTAATTTTGCTTTTATTTGATTGAATATATGCCGTCGGAAATGTGTATCTATAACATGTGTACCGGAACGCTGCCGGAACTGAACAAAAATACTCCGCCGGAATTTTTTGAAATTTTCACTTCTAAAACTCCTATTTTACGTATCTTTGCCGAGTTTAAGGGTGCAGATAATATACTTACTTTTATAAAAAAATTACACATGTAGACCTATATGTGACTATTTTTGTACTTGTATATAGCACATAGCAAATTTTAGAGACACATACTATTTTAAGCAAAAACTTTGCAAAATGTCTCTTATTTAGTCAATAGAAGTTATCAGAAATTTAAATCCTCGGTAAAAGACTGTAAACCTAAACACATTTTACGTATTATAGCAAGAAATTACTTTTCTTTTATTATAGCAAGAAATAACTTTTCTTTTATTATAGCAAGAAATAACTTTTCTTATGCAAGAACAATTAAATGCGAGCAAGCTTATCACGAGAACACAACACACAGATACAGACGCTAAATTGCCGTGTGGCCTCTGTTCAGGTACCTACGTTTTTCATGCCGAAAAAGTTAATAATAGAAAAGTTTAATCATCGTTGGTTTTTAATCTTTTTGTCCTCCTCGACTCTGAACCATCGGTCTCTTAGGCGGGTTTCACACCAAAGCCAGGCCGGGCGAAAATCGCTTGAAGACTGATTACGCAGTATTTCAATGGGAGCTTTCAAATAGTACGCCGGGCTCGACCGAGCGATTTTAAGCAGTCCTGCTTCCCGCTACTTCAAGCGGTTTCTGCCTACGTTTTTCAGTCTAGCTCGGTGTCCCGGCCAGTGTAACAGCCGATTGTAGCCGTTCGCAGCGTTCACCGAACATCGAAGGTGTGCCGCGAAGCTGGCAAAAAAGGTGTCTGGTGCTCCCATTTCGATTCCGAGCTGAGGGACAATGTGGGATACTTTAATGTAGTTGGCTCGCATAGTCGCAACGCACTGTAGTGTGGGGATATCTTGAGGTTTTCCAATTTTCGGACATAAAATTCAGAAACGAGAGTTGAATGTGTGTGATTGAGGGAGTGGATGGTTCAGTGCAACGTTAAAACAAAACTTAAAAGATGTATAAAAAGCAGTACCGGTGCGTTCCGGTACCAGTAAACCCCTGGCTATAAATATAAAAAAGGTCAGCCCCTAGCATAGGAAATACGAAATTTGCGTAGCTGTGAACGTGTTAAACACCAATTTCCATGATTATTTTAAAAATTTTGATATAGTTACCCATGTAAAATATTGTACGATGCAAGGATGATAAATGATTTTGTTTTGTTGGAGTCAATTATTTTTGTTGAACCTTCATTGTTTTCTTATTTAATAGATCAGATCAAGCTCACATGGGAGTAAGGGTGTAACCTATTGCACCCGTGTGTATTGTACGTTGTAGTTTAATCAAGCAAATCTAAATATCAGTATGCATGCAATGCACAATGATGTAAAATGGTTGCTGGATCCTCTGTCGTGTTGTCTATTTTATAATTTAACTTGCACTTTTTAAACCTAGTTTTAATTTTTAGTACTAAATTTCGGGGGGTGGGGGGTGGGTTGATCCCCCTGGCTACGGCGTTGAATGCTACCGACACACGACGAGGTCGTGTGAGTAATACATTATTCATTATTATTGGGCCTATACCCAGGCACACAACTGAGATGTTTGATAAATCATCCACTGCGAAAGCATGTAGGCTCTGTATTTCATTGCCGGAGAGTTTGAAATGCATCAATGACCGTGATCAGTTCAAGAATGCTTTTCGTTGTTGGTTCTGCGGCAATTGTGGGTAGTTTCGGGCGCTAGGCCGGTTTTTGGTGTTTTGAGGCATGTTCTTGAAAGTGTGTGGGGGTGTGTTTGAAAGTGTGTGGGGGTGTGTTTGAAAGTGTAAATGTGTTTATGTGTATGTTTATACAAAGTGTAGCATAATTACTTTTAATTTTATGTTACTTAGGAGATAAATGTGTATATTTTTAGTTCGGTTTTTTGTAAATTATGTTTTTGAAGTAATTACTATTTTATAGTTTTTGTTTGTAGTGTGAATTTTTATTTATTTTGAAATTCAAGGTTGAGTTGGGACAGGGGTGCAGAAAATGTTTTAGCACACAAAATTTCCCCAGAACACACTTTTTTCACTAAAAATTTCCCCAAAATTGTTCGCAATTCGCTACAGATTAGCCTGACATTAACACAGTTTGTTTATATATATTTCAACATATTTATCGACCTTATGTTTTAATAATTTTTATTATATTCATTATAAATTCCAATATAAATCTTTAAAAATAATAATAATAGCATTATTTTTACTTAATTAACTACGGTGAAATTAAATATCTACAGTGAAATATCTTAAGATGGTCCCAAAAGGTTTAAAACAAAAACAAAAAATACAACTTGATTATTGCTATTTTATTATGTTTAAAAGTAGGCCTAAGGTTAATTTATAAAATATGTTTTATAAAAGTTCTTTGACAAAGATCTTTGATAGTGTAATGGGCCATCTTTTATAATATATTTCTTTAATAACATTTCTTTTATAAAATGTCTTTCCTTTAAACTTTTTAGTACAAGTCCAAAATGTTTTATAAAAGAGAATCACTTTTCAAATCTTTTATATTAGGTGGATACCATCTTTTATAAAACATATTTTATAAAATATTTTACAGTGTAACACGGGCCTAATACTTAAGTGGTTAAAACAAAGTTAAATGTTATCTTTAATTAGTTCCAATTAAATTACCGAATTACCTACCACAGTGACTACTGAAAATCGTCCGGACAGATCACACAAATTGAAAGAAAATTAAACTTAACAATTACTTTTCATTTGTTACATTTAGTTAAAAAATAAGTGTTCCCGACACGCTACGACTTTTTAACTGTCAAAATCAGTTCTCCCATTCCCCAAAACACATAAAACTTTTCCCTCATTGTATTTTTAAAATTTTGATCCAAAAACGAGACCCCGACGCGCTACGACTTTTTAACTGTCAACATCGGTTTTCCCGTACCCAAAAACATATAAAACGTTACCCCACACTGTACTTTCAAAATTTTTATCAATAAACGTGATCCCGACGCACTACGACTTTTTAACTGTCAAAATCTGTTTTCCCGTACCCAAAAACATTTAAAAAGATACCCCACAATGAATTTTGAACCAAAAACTAGACCCCGTCGCGCTATGACTTTTTAACTGTCAACATCGGTTTTCCCGTACCCAAAAACATATAAAACGATACCCCATACTGAATTTTCAAAATGTTGATCCAAAAACGTGACTCGCAAACTCGTTTTTTTTGTACCCAAAAACATATAAAACGGTAGCACCACACTGTATTTTCACAATTTTGACCCAAAAATGTGACCCTGACGCGCTCCGCCTCACGCTAGAAAGCTCACACGCTTTTCAAACCCTCCGCAAAAAATTACGAAGATTTTGGTAAAAACAGGTTTTCTACGACATCTGTGGGTGCTTATACCGTGTATAAAGTAACACTGACACATAAAAATACATCGCATCATTTCAATACTTCGGCATTTTAATGCAAGCCGAAGTAATAAAAAATGAGTACGCACATCACACATTGTACGCATTTTACTGATAAAGACTGATTTCGAATTTCGGTAAAAGAAAATTTAAAAACATCGGCAATACCTATACATTAAGTAACATATAATTTGGTTTAATATGATTTAATTCTAATCGCTTAAATAATATCATTTGTATGAAACTAATCAAAATTTTCATACCGGTACAGTATCATAATAATCTATATATTAATAGGCAAGCACAAAATTTGTCGTCCTTTTTTCTCAGCTTGTGTGCATCGTAGGAGAAATTCGCGCATACCGTTAGAAAGGTAGTGTCCTGTAGATGAGCAGAATCCCATTATAATTTACATCGGTCCTCAGGGATACGCCCCAGTGGCCCTCAAAGTTTCAATGTTAATCTTATGGAAGGTCAATCTTAAGGAAGAAGAAGAAAGATTTCTTTTGATTTTATCAGGGGCACAAAAAACAGCTGTTCGAATGAAAAGCTTAAAACAGCTGATTTTGATCAACAACTGATTTGGATCAAAAACTGAATATAATTTTAGGTTAGGTAAATCAAGCAATAGCGAAGCATTGCCGGGTCCACTAGTTAATTTTTAATACCCAACGAATGTATTTGAACGCCCGTCAAGAATCAGGAAACTGCCATCATCAACCGGCATAAAAATATCGTATCGGCGGCTCGGCCGTACGATATTTTGTGCGGGGAAGATTAATGTCGTATCGCGGCTCCACTGTACGATATTTTGTGCGGTGAAAATTAAATAGGAACCCTGTCCGACTTGCAACTTGAAATAGAGAGCAGACAGCACACAACACACTTTGTGTGTGTGTGTTGGTGTGTTTGTATATGTATCGTACAAACCGATTAAGCTGACCTTTGTTCCCATTCATTTCTTATCTATTTTCCCCCAAAATAATTATATTTTCCTTATTTTTGTTGGATTTTTCCCCAGCCAAAATTTCCCCAGCTCAGTCCCAATTTCCCCCGAACCTCGTTCGGGCGTTCGGACATATTCTGCAGTCTTGGTCAGTTGAAGAGAGTTCCTAACTTCACCTCAATAATAAAAATTGTCATTATTATTATTTGTATAGCCCTAAAACGACTTCATGATTACGAAAAAGGTAGTCTAATTATTACAAAAATGTTTAACTTACAAAACCTCATCCGTTTAATGTAAGGTCCTGAAAAAGCATAATTCCTATTAATCCTATAAATTTAGCACCGATTTAAATAAAAACCCCGAACCACAAAACAAGGAACAAAAACTATAACTAAACAACTAAATTGTAAGTTAAGTTTAATACCTTACCCTTATGTACATTTCGATGGCATGGTCATCATCCTCAGAAAGTTTTAACACAGAGGGGGTAGTGTTAAAACCCTCCGAGGATGATGACCGAGGATCGAAATGTACATAAGGGTAACGTATTAAACATAACTTACAATTTAGTTGTTTAGTTATTGTTTTTGTTCCTTGTTTTGTGGTTCGGGGTTTTTATTTAAATCAGTGTGATTTTGTCGCCACAGTGCTCTTTTATTTCTTTAAATTTAGGTTTAAAATAATTCGACCACTCAGATGGACCGCTGACGTGAGTTGAGCAAATTTCCAAAATTAAGTTTATATGCCTATGTTTTAGTGTTTCAACCAATAATTTGGGAAATAGATCTACTCACGAAGGTGTTGAACAACTGTCTATGTGTACGCAATAGGGGCCTATATTAGTAGAATTTCTTTGCGCCTAGTGGATTCGCGAGTTTACACCACTTGGCTTCGAACCGGGTACTTTTATGGTACCTATTTTGGAGGAATTTGATCGATTTTGGAGGAACCAAGCGAGCTATATATAAGGTCGCGTAAAAAAACAAAATGTGCAGAATAACATCCTACATTTATATTTTTAGAAAAAACTTTAAAAAGTTTCATTCTCGTAGTAAAAATCCCAAAACATAGTTACTTCCGGTCAAAAAATGTACTTTTGGTTGTTGGATTTTTTTGGCTAACGTCCGAGCGACATAGACAACCAACATGTGTACCAAATTTGGACCAAATCGGACGTAAAATGCATCCGTTAAAGTGCGCACACATACATATATAAATATATACAGTACGATTTTTTTTAACCGTACCCTCGGCTCGGCTAGCGCTCGGTGGGCTAGCGGTGTAGCGGGGAGGGATTGTAAAGGCAGTTCCACAAACTTCGAATAAACAAAAATGATTGAATAATTATTCGAATAAAATTATTGAAATAAAAAGTACTTGAATGAGTCATAGATTACTTGTCTCTTGTTCGAGTATTCTGTATACCGTGGTGTGGTTAAGGTAAATGCCAGACACCAAGTAGGCCTACTTCCCCCCAGGCAGGAAGTTTTCCCCGGAATCTAACTCCAGACATCCGTACCGAGCAAACCGTAAGTCAAACGAAAATATGTTTCAAATAAAATATTTAATTTGGACCTTTATCTAAAACTTTCTCGCGAACACTTTGTCTCTGACCAACAAATAAAAAACTTTTCAGCTGTGTGAAAATTTCATGTCATTATTAAAGTAAATTGTTGTAATATTGATTTAAAAAATATGAAATAGGTTTTGTAATTGATTTTCTTTTACATCATACGAATCGTATGTTTCTTATCTGCGTATCCGTGAAAGTTTCATAATTTTACATCGCTGCTAAGTGTATTAAATGACAGTGTTATTGAAGCTCGGTTTTCACTGTTTCACGCCGCTCGGCTTAGTTTTCGTGGAGAAAACTAGAGTAGACAGAGCGATTTCTAACGTTATCATTCAGGTTAGTACAATCGTGGCCGAGGGCACGGTTAAAAAAATCGTACTGTACATATATGTATACAAATATATATATATATATGATTTTTAATGACACCCCAAAACGTGTTCTGGGGACCATGATCGGTGCTCATTTGCTACTCCCGACCTTGGGTCTTACCATAAGGGCCACTGCAATAGCTCATCTTTCCTATGGAAATTCGCTGACAATAAATTGATAACTAATGTATCACTAGTTATGAATATTTTTGTTAATACAATAGTAAGAACTCTTTTCTTTTCCATGTGTTTTAACGAAAAAGACGATTTAGGCCTACTCATAACAATTCTCCCCCTCCCCCACTTTGGTAATTTTTGGCCTCGTTGAAGTAAACTACGTTTGTCTAGAAGAGTCCCAAGTCGCTACGCTCGAAATGCCGCAGTTTACAAGAATAAATTCGTCGCGAAGGCCTTCTAGATTTCGCGCCGTAGCAGCTGTCGTCTCTCGGCTGTTACAGCGAGTAGACTGTATACCAGAGCCAGGTAAAAAAACCTCGCCGTTGTGAACTGATTTATCTAAATTTATCTCTGGGCCAACGGCAGCGTCGCGACGCTTCAGTCCTTATGTAAGTGTCCAAGTGTTCGGACGCGTCCATTTTGGTGGAAAATGTAAAAAATAACTGTACAAAATCCATTTGTTGATAACTGTGTTTGTAAAACCGTTTGTGTATTATTTGTGAAATATTTAATCGATACTTTGGATAATTTAAGCCTGAAGAGGTAAGAAATGTTTGAAATTATACATTTTGTAATTTGAACTCGTCCAAAAAACAGATATATTTAATGAAAAAAAGCCTTATTTGTTTTTTAAATTTGACATTTTAAAGGGCAGGTGGGTTTAATTAAATCACCTAAGAAGCTGTATTTTATAGGACTGTATTTTCATTAAACAACTGTTTACAAAACTAGGAGGGACATGTAATGTGCTATTTAAAACTTGGCTAAAATGTTTCTACATTTGTCATGCCCTAATTATTTTACTTTCTCCCCCTATACTATAGTATATGGAGAAAGTATTGTATTCGTCAAAATTTTCGAGTTTGAGTTTTTGGTGGAAATATCCGTTTTGGGTCCCCCTGAACCTAAAAAAGTGGTTTTCGGAGTGATGTCTGTGTGTGTGTCCGTGTGTCTGTGTGTCTGTGTGTCTGTGTGGATGTTATCAGACCTGGAGCCTAAACCAGTCGTCCGATTTTGATGAAATTTGGTATGGAGGTACTAATTCACGGTATCTCCAGGGGTTTTTTTTCATTTTTGTGAATTTTTTATTTTTAAGGGTAATTTTCCCATAAAAACCCATAAAATAACGGAAAAATTAACTTTTCTCAAAAACGGTTTTTAACGATTTTGATTAAAATTTTATAGTTTATTAGGGACCTAAAGTACTATAAACTGTAAAATTTTAATCAAAATCGTTCGAGCCGTTTTTGAGAAAAGTTGATTTTTCCATTATTTTATGGATTTTTATGGGAAAATGACTGTTAAAAATAAAAAAACCACAATAAATTGGTAATAGTATTTTTTTATTAAGTTTCTATAATGAGGGAGAAAGTATGTGTCAGTTTCCTGATACCGTTTTTACTTTCTCCCCATATACCATAGTATATGGAGAAAGTATTGTATTCGTCAAAATTTTCGAGTTTGAGTTTTTGGTGGAAATATCCGTTTTGGGTCCCCCTGAACCTAAAAAAGTGGTTTTCGGAGTGATGTCTGTGTGTGTGTCTGTGTGTCTGTGTGGATGTTATCAGACCTAGAGCCTAAACCAGCCGTCCGATTTTGATGAAATTTGGTATGGAGGTACTAATTCACGGTATCTCCAGGCGTTTTTTTCATTTTTGTGAATTTTTTATTTTTAAGGGTAATTTTCCCATAAAAACCCATAAAATAACGGAAAAATTAACTTTTCTCAAAAACGGCTCTAACGATTTTGATTAAAATTTTATGGTTTATTAGGGACCTAAAGTACTATAAACTGTTAAATTTTAATCAAAATCATTCGAGCCGTTTTTGAGAAAAGTTGATTTTTCCATTATTTTATGGATTTTTATGGGAAAATGACTGTTAAAAATAAAAAAATCACAATAAATTGGTAATAGTATTTTTTTATTAAGTTTCTATAATGAGGGAGATAGTATGTGTCAGTTTCCTGATACCGTTTATTTATTTCGTATTATCAAGATTCAGCCCTTTTACGAATATATATGATGCATATCTAAACAAAACATAATAATAAAAATAGTGTTTACATAATCTCCTTTATGAATGGAACAGTTAATGCATGAGAATTTGTAGCATCAGTGGTCTTCAACTTTAAAAAAAGAATTGAGGACAATAATTGTCAGTGAATGCATTGAAGAAACAATAGTGTTGTTGCTTCAATGGTGAATGCAAGGCCGAAGCCGGGAGGGGGGGGGGGTTAGGGGTCAACTTGACCCTCTTCCCAAAATCCCGAAATTTAGCAGTAAAAATTATTACTAGGTTAAAACAGTGAAAGTTAAATTATAAAATAGACAACACAACAGAGGATCCAGCAACATATTTTACATCATTGTGAATTGCATGCCTACTGATATTTAGATTTACTTGATTAAACTACAACGTACAATACACATTTATGCAGTAGGTTACAGCCTTACTCTCTTGTGAGCTTAATCTGATCTATGAAATAAGAAAACTATGAAGGTTCAACAAAAATAATTACTCTAACAAAACAAAATCATTCATCATCCTTACATCCTATACTATTTTACATGGGTAACTATATCAAATTTTTTTAAATAAGCATGGAAATTACGTTACTGCTACGCAAATTTCATATTTCCTATGCTAGGAGCTGACCTTTTATTTTTTATATTTATATTCTAAATGAGAAGAAATTACTTCTCTTTTTATTTTTTGATCCTTTCTACATAATAATCACTAATATTTGAAAACGGACGCACATGTGCGTCCATAGCACATAGGCTTAAAAAAAAACGCAATGCTCTGTGTATTGAAAATACTCCCAATACGGGAGTTGGCGTGCGAAGCAACCAATGCATTGTTTATTGCAAATACTCCCAACACGGGGTTGGCGTGCAATGCACTGTGCGTCGCGTCGGCCGCTTCTCATAATGTTCAGTGTCAAGCTCACATGTGCGTCCTTAGCAGTGAACTTGTTAAAAGGGTTTAAATTCAAATCACCGGCCCTCCCCCCCCCCCCCCCCCCCCAAAGCCCGAACAGTTTTCCTGGGTACGGCCTTGAACATAATAATAAAAATAATTTTAACATAATCTCCTTTATGAATGGAACAATTGATGCACGAGAATTAGAAGCAACAGTGATCTTCAACTTTAAAAAAAAAAATTGAGGACAATAATTGTCAGTGAATGTCTGCACATTGCTCGAAGCATAAACAGTTTCAAATTTCTGAATCTATTTCGTCTTAAATGGATGTAGTTTTGACAGTGAGTCCTACTCTGTATTATCTACAAGGATACAACCACCTTTATAAAATACTAGGGGAGACCCCAGCGTGCTCCGCACGCCAACCCCCAATGTAACCTTCTAAAAACATACGTTATGTTTTATTTATAATAAATTTGTAGGATTAATAATAACCTCAAAACTAAGATGGTAAATAATGTTAAATGTTCAAATTAAATTATTTCTTATATTTTATAACCAGGGGGCGCACGGCCGAGAGAAAAAAATATTTTAAAAAATATCTAGAAATAAAAATAAAAAGCCATAACTTAACATATTTTTTGAATTGATTACAAACAAATCATTCTGATTTTGAAGTTCATTGGAACAAATAATTGTTGGTAAAGATAAACTATTTTCCACATTACGCATCAACTTCGTTACAACCTATTTCTGAGATTAAACCTATTTTATAATGTATTACAGAGTTTTTTTTATTTATTTGCCCAAATGACTAAATTGAACAAAACCTAAGTTATTAACATAGCAATGGCCATGCTTTGTTGCGGGAATGCTCTGCGGGTTGGATCGTTTTGTTTCAGTCCCACAAACGTGAGCTCACTATTTAATACATAAAATTACTAAAAGTGTTTTAAGACGGCATTTTGTTAAGCCCAGAACCAAGTAAATTACTGAAAAAACTTGCAATGATAAAATTGCATCGTGGAGTGGTGTTTAATCAATTAACATATAGGCCTGATATAATTTTGTAATAAAGGTTTTTGGGGAAGTAACTTTAACCAGACTAGGGGGCGGAAAAAATTGTTGGGCCTAGGGGCGCCAAAATGCTAAATCCGGCCCTGCATTAACTCATAAATATTACAGTTAATTGTAATTTCTAGTATGTTGACAAAAATAATGCTCTTTGGCAAACATCTGGCTGGTTTGTCTAGATCATGAGTTAATCGATACATTTCAATACAGCAAACGCATAAGTATTCATAGTCAATCGTAAGATTTAAAATTTTCAGTTAAATCCTTATTCCTGGGCTCTAATTATTTTTATTATAAGGTTTTAACTTAAATTTATATACTCAGCTATTTCACTCCAAAATCAAAGTAGACGTTGTGTAAATTGTGTTGCGATACCCGGTTCATCAACATTCTTTGTGTTTAATTCAATTTGATGGATCACATATACCTTGGGGGATGGACGCAGCTCTGCCTTTTGGCTACGTCTCATTGTGCTCCTAGTTTTACGTATCAATTCCAACTAGGGGCTCTGCCCCTGGACGCTTCGCGTCCCAACCCCGCCTCGGCCTTCGGCCTCAGATGGCTGCTTCGCTTCGCTCGCAGTTGGAAAATTCACTAAAGAATCTCGTTAATCTTTGGCTCGTTAGTACATAGGTTTGTAAAATTATGAAACCAGGCCTATAATATATTAACAGTAATTACAAGATTAATTATAACCTCAAATACATGCTTTAGAAACGTGAGAGGCTTTCATTACGATTTTAGTCCTAGTTCTACTATCTTCTGTCAACTAAAGTTTTGAAACCAAGCCTAAATATAGTAAAAATTATTGCAGGATTAACATAACCTCAATACTATGTTTCAGAAATGAGCCAGGCCTATATTACAAAATTGACTATTCGAATTTATCTATCTTTACCAAGTTTACCTTTTTTTTTGACAAAATAAATTGTTAAATCAGGCCCAATTTGTTCTAATTCCAACGTGCTAAAACAGAATAAATTAGCTTGTTTTTAACAGTAATTTAAAAATATTCAATAAACAGCTGATAAAACAGTATAAATTGGCTTGTTTATAAACAGCTGTTTTGATCGCTTTATTTACTATTTCCTTGTTATTTTGTAACCAACATAGCAACCCATAAGACCCTATGTTAAAATTTTTCAACTTTTAAATTAGATTTTCTCAAAAAATTGCGTTTTTACACGAAATACAACTATATGGGTGTACTTAAAAATCAAAACTACACCTAAATACAAAATTTCTTTGAATTCGTTAGAGCCGTTTTCGAGATTCGCGACAGATACAAAGATAGATACAAGAATTGCTCATATAAAGTAAATTAAAGTAATAGGATAATAAAACACAATTAGTCGGTCAAGTATCAGTGTTTTTCAAAGTGCCTACTTATTTATTGAACTTGAAATAAAAGGTTCATTCTTAGAATTAGAAGAACATTAAGCAAAGAAATTCGAACGGATTTATAAATCATGTGTTGAAATAAAAGTCGATGACGTATTTTGTGCAAAAGTTAACTATAAAAGCAACTCCATAAAAACAACAATCGGAAATAATTTTTAATAGTTAATTCATTATTTGTAGGTAAATATAAGTTGCATAGCAACCATTTTCATTCAGTATTCAAAATTTCTGTCGATCAGTCAACATTATTGTATATGCTTCTAAATTCACAAATAAAATTAAACAGACGAAATTAAATGTTATCAAAATTTATGTAAACAAAACTGTACACATTCAACAAATTATTGCGAAATTATATACCTTCCACGAATCTCTTGTGGGACTAAACACATATTTACTGTACATAAGCGAAATTCGTACGTTGTATTTTATCTGTAGTAATCAGCGATCTTTAGCTGTTCTAGTTAGTACAGCGAATGATGTATCAGTAGTTAGACCAGTATGATCTTAACAAACTAGCTCAATCAATGATCTCTATCAGTAAGATCAATTTGTGATCCGTATCAGTAAATGTAGTGAGTGCTCTATCCAGTA
>JAGFPH010005235.1:8744-19482 GCA_018207615.1 Philaenus spumarius
AGTTATCGTTGTTTAAAAATTCACAAATTTTCGTTTTTTGGTATTTTAACAAAAAAACTCATTTTAAGCGTTTAAAATTCAAACTAAGCGGGAAGTTCTAGGGTTGGCCTGCACGGTCAACCAATTTCCAGATTTTTTCTAAATAAAAACACACCTTTTTATAAAAATGTGGTAGTATTTTTGTATGTGAGCTAGCACATTTTCCATGCTCTAAAAGTTGCTTTATTTCCTGTAGAAAACAATACAAAAAATATTATATGCATTTGTCTAATGACAAAAGTTATTCATAATTTAAATATCGCGAAAATTACACAAAATACTTAAAATTACTCCCTCAAAAATATAATATTTTTTTTTTATATATAAACCACCACAAATCATAAACATTAAAAAAAAAAAAATTCTAAAAAAAACAAAAAATGTATCGGAGGAGGCGGATCCCCTTAACACACAAATCACTATTAAAACTTTGGTACTTACTTTAACATTATCCTTGAGCAGTTCTATTAGCGCCTCACACACCTCTGGCACGAACAATGATATTGTACTTTTTGATATTTTAAATAGGTAACTTAAACTAGTATAGGAATCTCCACTTGCTAAAAAACGCAATGTCACTACAAGTTTTTCTTGAACTGGAATAGCAGCTCTATAATTGGTGTCTTTTTTTACAATTTTATGTCCTATCATCACAATCAAGTAATCAAAATCACTGCTGGCCATCCTTAAAAAATTTTTAACACTTCCGTCCGTTCTCAGTTCCCCTGCCATGGGTCCCAGTCATCTTTCTTTAAATCGTTTAGCAAATCACTTCCACTATACACAGATCTTGCTTTTAAAGATGGCCTACCCAGTACCTACGGGGTGCACGTTGTTTAGCCAAAATCACACAGCAGGCTGCTGCAAGCACAACATCCTCCACTTCCACACTCGCCATCTTGACTGAGTGTTTCGCCTTTATGTTGCAAACAAAAGTTTTAAAGAAACAGATGAACACTGTATTTTGTCTGCAACATAAAGTCGGCAACAAAATGTTGCAAACAGAAGAATTGCAGACAAATGTCTGCAACATCTGGTGTAAACGCGGATTTAGGGTATAGTTAATTTAATAGTTGAATCTAAACAATTGAACTATTTAAATTTAAATTGACACTGTGAAATTTATTTAGTTTAGAAGTTTAACTTAAAATTATGTTTTATTTTTAATTTTTGTCATCAATAATGTTATTACTCTAGGTTTAAATTTTATTATAATTATTTGTATGTTATATATTTATTTATATGTAATCAATTTTAAGTGCATTTTGCTAGTAAAGATTTTTTTAAGCATTTTAACTTAAAGCTGCAGAAGAAATTATTTGAGGACCTTGGTAACTTTTTAAAATAAAGTATCTCGCTTGCAACTCTTTAATTAAATATATAATATTTTTTAATGTTTATTTTAATTTGAAGCTGAGGACTTAAAATTTTTGGTTTTTAAATTTTGAGTTATCAATAATTACCGGTACTCTAAGTTTAAATCTTATTATTATTTATATTTTATATACTGTATTTATTTATATCTCATCATTCTGAAAATGTTTGTTTTAATGTATTTTGTTAGTAAAGGTGTTTCTTGGAATATTCAAGTAACGCTGCTGACAATATTACGTGATAATCTTGGTAACATTTCATAAAGTAATCTCGTCTGCAACGTACCATTAAATAAATAAATACCTTGCTAAAACGGTCTGCTAGTAACTTGACCGCAACGCAACAACATAATATATTACCAAATTAATAGTTTCAGTAATTTCGTCTGCAACGTTATAACAAATAACACGTGAGAGCTAAGGCGAACAGTGCTTACGCAGCGCGTCATGTGGCACCACAATGACGTCACATAGGAGGGACGAGAGGAAGGTTGGGACCAGCTATTATAGCTCTGCGTGTCAATATCATTTAATCAGCAATGGCTGGAGAATCTGGTACTCTTTGTCTCGAGAAAAGTGTGGTAACTACTTTACTAACCGAAGGCTAAAAACACCCTCAATGACTCCACTAATGTAGAGGTCCTGATGTTTTAATGCAAATGAAAAAGTACGAAATGAATATGTGATAATATCAATCACTATGGATTTAATCACTTTTGATCAACCAAAGTATTTAGTCCAATTTCTTGTGCATTTATGTTTGACAATAACAGGCTTCATATTCTGTTCTGTTTTATTAATTTAATTTTCGTGTTCAAACATAAATAGTACATTAGTTTCAAAGCAAAGAAAAAATGAGATCGCTTTATAGTAAAATATGTAATGTATCACAAAATATTACTTTATTGGTAATCTTTATTTTGTACGCAAACTTTTAGTTAAATTTGTTGAACGTTTTATAATGATCTCTTTATTTAAACAATTAGTACATGCCAATAACACATACGTTTTAGTGTATACATCAATTAATGTATACGTAAAAAGGGTCATTACTTTTTTTATGTTATTCTTTTATTGAAAACTAAAATTAACTTATAAAAAATCTAAAGCTTTCAAATAGTCTTTCGAATGCATATATACTCAAAAGTGGTTACATTCGTATAAAATGTATAGACAAATTTGATTTTCGCAAAAAGAAAAGAAAAAACAAGGAAGTTCAATCCCACAAGAAAGTAATTCAATATTGTTTAAGCTTTCATATTGAAGTGAGAGGCAGAATGAGTGAGATGGGAGTATACCAAGGGAAACGTCGTCATGGAAACTGCGACTATGGCAGACATCCATTCAACTGCCGATGTTGTGTATGTAAACATTAGCTTATTCCTTATTTACAAGTCGACAACGCAATTTAGTTATAACTCCAAAGGTAACTGTACTTTCATGTCATTTTTACTTCAAATTAAACACTATTTACTTCATCGGTTCTTTTACGATTAATATGGACATTGAGTTACAACTTTTCCTTTGCTTATATTATGTACCTGTAAATGAAATAAGTAAACATTTGCTAGTAGATCCACTGTTGCTGTAGACACATTCTTCCTTTCTGATCTTCCTTTTGACTAAATATTATTTCTCCATCTCTACATCACTGTTTCACTCGCACATTTAAAAAACCCAACAAATTTATTCTACCTTGCCAATTCTTATTTTACTTTTATATTCTTACACATATTAAATAATGATATAATTTACCATTTTAATGCTGCGTTCAAAGATTTAAGATGAATAACGTGTGCTATCAGCAATACACTATGAACATTATGTGTTGTTATAGTCATGTTGTAACATACATAAAATAAAAGATGTAGGTATATAACAACAAAAATTATAAAAATAAAAATGGTATGTACCTTACTGTGATTATTTTTGTTTATTGATTGTTTTTCTGTTTGAAAATAAACAAACAATTAAATCATCTATTATAACATCACTTCATATTTAATATAATTAAAAGTAGTTTTAACGTATATCACATTCTACATAGTTACTTATACTAATTGTTTACTAGCAATACTGTACGTCATACTATCAACACAATAGTACAAAACAAATAGTATAGGTTACGCAAAATACTTTACTTTAGATTACACAACAAGTATATCACAATTAACGCAAATAGTATAAGTTACACAAATAGTATACTATACTTTACAAAAATACGATAAAGTGATCTATAAGTGACGCAAATATTATACTATACGTTACACAATTAGTATAGTATACGTTACAGAAATAGTCTACAAACCATTACGCAAATAGTTTACTTTATGTTACACAAATAGTATATTATACCTTATACAAAAAATTATACGTCATGCCAAAAGTCTACAATACGTTACACAAAAAGTATCTTACAATTTACGCAAATAGTATAAGCTACGCAAATAGTATACTATATTCATTGTTGATAGCCTTAGAACTACATATATTTTATATATATTATTTATTTTCTGTCAAATGTAGTCTTTATTTGTACTTTACCTTTTATGTGGCTACATGTTTCACTGTCACAGGCAGCATCATCAGACCAGCTATCTATGTCCCCTCAAACACTTATATATACACAACACTTACGGTAACACATATGTTCGTACATTTTTCTTACACGTCACATAAATAAATAAATTTGTTTAACTTTGCTACACTTGAGAGGTACCTCATTCTGGTGTACTTCCTCCAAGACTGATTTGGAAAGATAAAGGTGCAGGTCTGTTCAATTCTTATCAATATAACAATAGCATTAATTATTTAGACCTAACCATCACAAAAATAGATAATAAACGCAACTTTAAAATATATAGAAAGCCAACAAAAACCAGCCATACTATAAACGCATCTTCGAACCATCCACAATCACACAAAATAGCAGCATACAATAGCATGATATACCGAGCTCTAACCATACCCATGCAACAAGATGACCTAAATAATGAAATGGCAATTATCAAACATATAGCGCAAAACAATGGTTTTAAATCTTCAATGGTGGACAAACTCGTACATAAAATACAGAAAAAACTTGAAAACAATAGCAAACCTCTACACTGCAACAACAGCAACAAAAAGACAAAATTAATTCCAATGCAATACACACCAATTTTTGATCAGCAAGTCCGCAACTCTTTCAAAAAATACAACCACAACATAGCCTATAGAACAATAAACAGTTTATCACAATATTTCAACCACACAAAAAATAACCAAGATCTATAAAACAATAGTGTCATATACAAACTAAATTGCAGTAATTGTGATAAATATTACATTGAACAAACAGGCAGAACATTTAGAGAAAGATTTAAAGAGCATATATATACCTAGCAGCAGAAACAATAGAACTACAAACTCAGCATTCACAGACCATTTAATTGATAACATACATTCTTACACCAGCTTACAGGATACTATTATGTCAGTGATACATAAAATAAATAAAGGCCACACCATGAACGTCATTGAAGAATATGAGATTTATAAACACCACAAAAGCAATCCAGAAAAAATCTTAAATGAAAAATTGAATTTTGCTTCCAATTGCCTTTATAATCTAATATTTTGCCAACAACATAAAATCAAAGAGACATAAGAAAATCTAGTAGGGCACAAGGTACAATCTGATAAGAATTGAACAGAGCTGCACCTTTATCTTTCCAAATCAGTCTTGGAGGAAGTACACCAGAATGAGGTACCTCTCAAGTGTAGCAAAGTTAAACAAATTTATTTATTTATGTGACGTGTACGAAAAATGTACGAAAATATGTGTTACCGTAAGTGTTGTGTATATTATATAAGTGTTTGTGTATATAGATAGGTTGCCTGATGATTCTCCCTGTGGCAGTGAAACATGTAGCCACATAAAAGGTAAAGTACAAATACAGACTACATTTTACAGAAAATAAATAATATATATAGTATACTATACTTTACAAAAATATAATAGTTTACGTTACACAAAAATTATACTATAAGTTATGCAAATATTACACTATAGATACACAATTAGTATAGTATACGTTACACAAATAGTATAATATACTATACGCTACACAAATATTATAGTATACGTTATAAAAATAATGTTCTATACGTTTTCAAATAGTATACTAACCTTTATAGTATACTTTACACACTCATCTCAAACGAGTACGAATTATATAAGGTAGTGATATTTTGTGTTTAATAATATAATATATAGTTGTTAATATAGGTAATTATTTTCAAAATATTTAATAATAGACAATTATGCTCAAAATTCGACCACCATTAATAATTTGCATTTAAATAATTGTAAACTACTCGTAAATATATCTCTGTATCACTGAAGTATCCGTTAAGTACTTAAATTTGATATCTAAGCAAACAAGTATATTTTTAACTAACCTAATAAAGTTCACATTACCCCTTTTGCGTTTTATTGAATGTTTTTTAGAAATGTAGAAAATGTTGATAAATTTAAAAAATATATATGTATTTTCACATTTATGAAACATTTTAATCTTATGCGGTGAAATCCAACATTCAAATTGCATAATGTCTCATATTAAATCATTTGTATGGTTTAATTATTAAAAAACGTTGTGTTGGTATTTTTGTTATCCAACAACAGGATTGATTAAAGTTTATTGAAACGCATTAATTAATATAATTGGAAACAGCTGGGATTACATCTTAGCTCTGTGGTCTGGTAGAGTATCCTTTTGGGACATGGGCTTTGCGATGTCCAAAGTAATCCTTCTCGAGTAACATAATTTACTGTTACATGTCTGTAGGGTCTGGCTATATTTATATGACTATCCATTTAAATTCTTTGAGGATTAAAAATGCCCCATTGTGAATCATAGGCCTATAACATTCTTGGAACGAAGTAATACGTCAAAATATACGTACATGCCATTTTGGTGACCTAAAACGTTAAGCTTTTTCTCAATCCTACAAAAAAATTTCATAGGCTTTCCAGTAAACTTTATAACAAGAAAAATAACTTAAACTCAATACCCTGATTTTAAAAATTGTATTATTATTATTATTTTTGCAAGTTTAAATCTTATCGTATAACGCGGAGATAATTTCAACAATAGGAAAGATAATGCTTAATGATGTTCAATGTTGATGTCCAGCTAATGTAGTCTGATAAAAAATTATCTTGTCCCTCCTCTATCGTTTTCCCCTTCTTTGTTTCTCCCTCTCTCTCCCTCCCTATAAATTTTGTTATTTTATAAATTGCGTTTGTTATTTAACTAGTAGTTCTGTGAACAGTAGACTTCGCTCGTTGAAATAACAGACGTGGCAAAATTTTATTCGTTTTTCAATTCGACTTACGGTTAAGCCACAAACTGGCTTTGGAAAAAGTTTACACAGAGAAACAGTGCGGCCGCCATTTTTTAAATTTTATTTAAGGGGTTAAAAACGAAAAATTGAAAAACCCGTATACATACATAGCTCGGCCTAGGAATAAGGAACATCCATGCACAATAGGTCAAGGCGTTTGGCCTTAATCGTGAGACAGATAGACACGCAGACGAAATGCCGAATGGTCGAACTAAAACGAAGACCTCGCTTCGCTCGGTCAATTATTATTTAATTGCATGTTTCTTCTGTTTTTCATTTACTTCTCTCCATATAATCATAGGTTTACTTTCGAACTATAGTTAAATATTCGATAGTAAATAAAATATACAATTATTTCACTATAGAGTGAAATAACTATAATATATTGTTGCTTTTAATATTTTATATTGGTTCCTATTTTCTTTAGAACATTCTTTCATTACATAGGATATGAAGCAAATAATATAAATTATGAAACCTCTTTTATCACTGAACCCATTAACTAAATGCACATCAATTACAACAATATTGTGTTGTTTTCAAATAATAACAACACATATTGTACACTTAAATTTTACTTTAACACCATGCCAACCAACACTAAATAAAAACATATAAGTTTGGTAAATTTGGTAAAACATCCACTAAAGAACAAGTAAGTTACACAATTTAATGAAAGAAACAACCTCAACACTAAAACAAAACAAAAATATAGATCAAATTACACTTTTCTAATATGCTTATTAAGCAACGGTGTCTCATACGAACCTAAACAGCGTATAACTCAGAAGACGAATTAAAGATTGTGGAATTAAGGATTGTACGAAGTAGCGAGTTCCACAATGTGCAGGAAGAAAATGTGAAGACAATATTAAACAATAATGTCTGAAGAAGTGGATTGAGAAACAGGTTCGTGTAAAAATAAAAGATTTTAAAAAATATGAGTGACGTTACATTTTAATATTTTTTAGGATAAGAGGCTAGGTTGCTTGCAGCTTTATGGATTTTAGATAAAGCCACTTAATTTGGTTGTAAAAACTAGTTTAATGCCACTAATAAGCGATTACTCAAAACTAATACAGTCAAATGAAGCTCGTTACAGGCTCAATCCTAGCTTTGCGGTCATTTGAAAGTAAACACGGTCAAATCGTAATAAATCAAATAAAAACTAGTGACTAAACAAGCATAGCTCTTATCTAAGTTGGCAATTATCATTGGATACAAAATCTTAGTCATCGTGGTTGGACAGAATCGTGGTTGATCATATTTTAAATATTATTTCTAGATTTATGAAAAACTTTCTGAACTTTCTCTATACTCAAGTACTATCATTCATTTTTATTTACGTCAGTGTTGTCAAGGATGAACTAATAACCAATTAAAATTGCTTGAGACATTATTTCATTAATTTTCAGATCATAATCTACAGACCATGCTGTCAGAAAAGCGATATAATTATATAGTTTAGGAAGGAAGAGATGGTAAATGAACAAATGCAATTTATATGAGAAATATTCAAAGACCAGAGAAAACCTCCTAAGTGATGTCAAGCTAAAACTACTATTTTGTGAACACCTGCTGAGAGTGTAAAGAATCGATTAGTGCAAACTCTGCTGCCAAGAATAAAAAAACACAAGGAATTAATTGTCTAAGGAAGATCACCAAAATCAATGCTGAACCATTAAAAATAACAGAAGAAGAAACTGATTACATTGATTTAAGAAAATCCTGAGAATGAAAGAGCACTAAACTAAAAAGGAGGTGAAGTTGTGAAACGAAGTCCTTAGTAGAATTTAATTATCTCTACAATTAAGCCTTACAAAAACTAACAACTGAAATTTCATATCAAATATTCAAATGAATTAGTTCTCTTTGCATTTCTTCAGCATAATATCAATCCATTCTTTCCTGAAAATCACTGAATTAATTTCATTATTAAATTCATTATTTGAAAAGTTGAATTTTAAAACGCAACAATTTGATATATTTCATAGACAGCGTTATATGATTATATTCGCATTTACAATGTTTCTATCAATATTAAATACATTTTATTAATATCCTAAATATTAATAATAATTTACGTAATATAATTTTTGAAATATTTTGATAATATAAATACTAACATTTTATCGTCCTAACTTAAAAATATCTTAATGAATTTTGTAACTGAACTCAGATGTCTAAAATTTAATTACAGTCGATTTAATTTAAAACAATAAGTACAAAAAAAATGTTTTGAACATTTTGAATAACTCCAATATTTTTTACAGCACATTCTTAGTGAAATATATACACAAATACGGCGTTATTGTTTTAGGCAAACTTTGTATCTCAAAATGTCTGCTGTTGCCATCTACGAAACTAGTATCCAAATTTAAACGTGAGTAAAGGAGGCAAAAGGAAGTAGCAACATAAACTATAAATATAGGACTTTAAACTATAATTTCGACATATTACAGTTTAGGTTGCAAATAAAAACAAATGGATATAGAAAATTGATCTTAGTGCTGTGTGGTGATGTACCTGAGAAGTAACGTAACTGACTCGGTTTGAATCAAAGTTAAGACCATGAATGTTTGTCTAATTTGAAAAGTTGATTTCATGTGATAATAGCATGTCGATGCTTTCGCCTTAAAACATAACACAAAAATTATCTTAAAGCTTAGTCTCAAGGTCATACAGAAGACATACATAAAAGTTATTATATATCTATAGGACCCTTAGTAGTTATAATACACTTTAATGTTCTTTAAACTGACAATCGATTCTTTTCACTGGCACATCGTCTTTTCAAAACATCATACGTAATCATTAATTTTATAAATAGACTGCATATAGTTAAAGTCACTGAAAAATAATATAAATTTTACGCAAAATGAATGGTCAATTTCTGCATATCCTCACTTTACTAATTATTTAAATCAAACTGTTTAATTTAAAATTTTACATAAAGTTTTAATTTACGCTTTAAATTTCGTTGGCCTCCTATGCTGTACTATATTTCACGTTTATTAATTCCACATTCCTGAAATAAATAGGATCTTAAATTGAATTTTTAAAACCCACATTTAGATTTTAACATATTTAATTGTCTTGAATATGAATTTCCAGTTTTCTGACTAACTAGGTTGGGTCCACATCAATAGCCTTACAAATCTCAAATCCTTACTCTAGTGTTGCATTGTCTTGGAAATGAATAAAGTTACATAAATAATTATACGTTTGAGAGTGTTAAGCCTTTGTGACAATCACTACGAAACCCTTTAGTTGAGGGTGTAAAGTTTCTGCTCGCGTAACGATATCACTGAGCAATTAGTACGGAGAGAGAGAAAGATAACAGTTCAGGAAAGGGTTTCCCAACGTAATCTGTGTGTAATTGTGATAAAGGTCAAAACATAACCTAAGGCTTCACACAGACTCCTCCCACCTACAAACTTTCCAACTGCAGTATATTAAACTGTTTAAACTAGTACCTAGAGATTAAATCTTTTAGCTTAGGGACAAACTGTATTATGGTTTTACCATATTTATGGTACACAAACTTAACCTACTGTTTATGTATATCGTTAACATCAGCCCTATTTTCTTAGCAATAGAGCTTTACTTTTCTTTTACCCCACTATCATAACTCTGCGAGCATTGCAGCAAACCGTATTCTGTTCCTTGAGATGATGTTATAGTAATTAAGCGATAATGTATTTTAACACTTTTTTATTAGTTCGGTTTCCGTCATGTCTGTCTGTCTGTCCGGGTGGAACTTTGCAATCGAGTTTAAACTAACTTCCCGATGAGCTAGAAACTTGAAATTTTAAATATAGGTCAGAACTGGACGACAATACAATATTCAATTGGAGTTCGGTTTCCGTCATGTACGTTTGTCTGTCTGTCTATCCGGGTGAAACTTTGCAATCGAGTTTAAACTAACTTCCCGA
>JAGFPH010005235.1:28972-42573 GCA_018207615.1 Philaenus spumarius
AATGGATTGGAATGAAATTTGGTATGTAGCTTCCTCTAGGGCCATAGGTGCTCACTAATAAAGGGTATGAAAAATTTCGAAATTTTAGGAGGGGTTTGGGGGGATCAAAGTTACTGAAATCATAATTTCAGATCTTTTATTATTATGGTAATAGTGCTTTTATTATTTAAGATCTATATATATAAAAGTCAAATACCACTCACTGACTGAACACTTAAAAAGAATACAATTACGTTAAAAAGACTGAAAATACCAACCACCACGGGCAACGCCGTACGGGTCAGCTAGTTATCAATATATACTTGATTCAAACATTAGGTTTAACAATGTGCATGACTATTGGTACCAAAACATTTGTATCTTTAGAAAATGTAAAACAATACTTAAAAAATAAAAATAAAAATGTAATAATTTATTTGTGTTTACTTTATGGTTTTTTTATTTCAGCAAATAAGATTTACATTTACTAAACCTTATACATATAAAAAAAACGTTGGACCATTATTTAGTTTGTATCCAACAAGTCCTATCTTTTGGCAAGTAGGCTAGGAAGTTGTTCAGTTTTAGAAAGATTACAATGGTAACTATCGTAATTTAAATAAAATAGAGGGGTTTCTAAGTGATTTAATATATCAGATAGATACGAGTATAGGTTGAATAGTGCCTTTTAAAATATTAGTTTTGTTAAATATTCAACACATTTTCAATTTATAGTTCTTTGTACCCTATGACCTGTGACCGGTTGTAGATAATACTGATATTTTTTAAATTTGAAATAATTTTACTATTCTATTTTTATACAACTGATAATCCTATGCCAAATGTGGTGTACAAAATACATCTAGAAATTATTAGTCATATTACAAATAAGGAATATAATTAATAATACATCTATTATGTGTAGGCCTAATAGCAAAACTATATTTCTTTATATATATTTGTACGTAGGGTATCAATGAAGCCATTTAGATATCAAATAAGTGTTCATAAATTTACAATAAATTATTTTTAATCCGCAAGCAACCAATGCTATCACGCATATTTACAGGATATTTTATGCTGGTATTATAAGCACGTGATATAAAATTGCATATACGCTTCTTAAGATAAATACAAACACAACATCAGTTTAAAATGTACATATACATAAAATGTATTTTTCAAGATAATATTCCTCGTATAAAGCTATACTTTACCTAAGTTAATTAAAAGGCGATTTTAATAAAAAAGAGTTTGAGCGAATGCATATCATGTGATGAACTAATATATCCGTTTAATGTGAGAAACGCTGCAGCATGTTACTAAAGTATAAGCAATGATAGAGGAGTCGGAAGAAAGAAAGAAGTAAACAGCATCTGCTTTGATATATACCTCGAAATGTAAAAAAGTAATTTAGATACATTTAACTATGAAAAACTCTCATTCGTAGAATGATAGTGTATTTTTATTTCTTTAATAATAAAATCGTTAACAGTATTTGTTAAAGATATATATTTACACTTTATTTACGACATAAATAAATACAACCTTTTTTTAAATGGAACAAGGCTTGGAGAGAAATGAAAACTAACTGAAAGTCACAAAAATAGTCATAAATCAGAAGGAAAATGCACAAGTTTACACCCTGTTACAGTTTAACTTTTAAAGTCATAAAATTAGTAAAAGTTGTTTTATTACAAAGTTTACTGAGATATAAAATAATGCAGACGCTTGGAAATAAAATACTTGTGATATAAAATGTTTATAACTTTTACATTGTTTACTAAATATCAGAAAAATGTGTAATTTCAGGGTCCGAAATAAATGTATTGTAATTAATTAATTTATATTTGAGTTAAACACGTTTTGATCAAGCTTACATGGTAATATTCCGTTTCAACGGTTTAAGGGTTACACCTCTTAGGTCAACACCTATTAACTCATTCAGTATTAATTCAGTATTAAATAATTTACTTATTGGGTTGAAAGAAAGGGAGAGAATATAATAATAATAATAGTTCTCGCAAGAAACTATTTATCTCAGTATATTAAACTTTCTTTTTTCAGACAGTCAATTTTATTTCAACCACCTCTTTTTTAAACGAATCAGCTTACCAAGACTAATGATTAAACTCAGTCTTGGCGAATTTAAACAATATTTTGTATGAACACGTTGCATCGGAATAAGTCAATAATATATGGATGTATTTCGAATAAGACGAAAAGTTCAATAGACGTGAAATATTTTAAAAGAAGTTCAAGATGACTGTCGACAGTTAGTTCTAGAAAAATAAGTATGCGATAATTCAAAGTACTTTCGCAACAATAGTGTATTTCAATAAAGTCAGATTCCAACAACTATATTGTTTTGTATACATAACATTTTTAAATTTCCCCTACCTTACAAATAATGTACAAGTACGTCACATAAGTGCATAAATAGGACAACATCACAGTCTGTTTAGCAATATATTTCTGAAACAAACCTAATAATTTAAAACTAACAACTATTAGGTAATATAACTATTGACGTGCTTAATTGGAGAATGTGTAGCAACCGATTTATCTCAAACCGATTTATTTTTATCTTAAAAATGCAGTCCTTCCATGAAATCATCTAACATTTAATTTGCGTATGTTTATTGAGGAAATTATGATAAACAATAATTAACACACTACACCTTTTATAAATTAAAGTTATTCAAATCACATTTTAGTTAGGTTCCTATATTATTTGTTATTACTATAAAATTTATCTGTACATTCTTGTTAACATATAATAATAACAATTTTATAATTTATAAATATGTTATATGTTTATGTAACTCTTTGCAAAGAATTTGTCTATTTAACATAGACAAGATGTCTATTAAGTTATATATAACTAGTTTTATAAAGACAAGACTGCTCCAACCCCTGCTTGCTTCGCTCGCAACCACCGCTGTAACTCGCATCGAAGGAAATGTAAACCAATTATTTTATATAAAATAGGCCTACAATTAAATTCTAATATGTCTTATTTGTTTTTAATTAGGATGTAATTATTTTGTTGTTATTATGTTGTTATAAAAACACGCAAAGAATAAAAACGTCTTATAACTATGTGTAAAATCAATAAACCGTATGCAAATAGGGATTTCTTTAAATAAAATATAAAGTTAGCCGACATATTCGAAAATAGTAATTTTTTAAATATCACAAATTTGTTTTTTGTCTACATTACATTAATTAAGGCGAATTAATTCATATACTTTATTGTATCAATAATGAGTTAATTTGTAAATATTAAATAAAAGTATTTAATATTAACAATATTAATTAAATATTAACATTTATAAATTTATATTTACTTATATTAATATTACTATTAAGTAAATAATGATATAATATTTACAATTGTTTAATATTAAAAAAAAATATTAAACAAGCGCATTAAACCTTGCCCTAAATGAAATTGTTAAACGATAAGAAATGTTTAGTCCGGCTTATACTGAATACAGTAAGTTTAAATTTGTTGTTCGAAGTTTGCTGTGTGAAGTCTGAAGTTGTTTTGACGCTTTTTACAATTACACATATAATATACCACAGTAATCGCTATCTTAAAGTGTTCTTCCTATATGTCATTTTCTCTCCCCTCTCCCTTAATAATTTCTCCGTGATATCGTTGAAATACATTCACGAAGAAACTACACTCCCTTGAATCGTGTTAGGTGCTGTCATAGTCATTTTAAGATTTGATGATTTGCGATACGTACTTAATCGCAGCTACATTGAAGCCAAATCACATTGAAGTTTTAATTCTCCGCACATTTTAATCACATATTTATACAATGTTATATAACTGGACAAAGAGTTAAAAAGATATTTGTGAAACCTTGAAATAGTTTGTATACTGTTGAATTTACTATCATCACTAGATTCATTGAGTTCTGAGGTTTACTCAGAAATTTAAATCAAAATAACATCTAATACTACAACAGTTAAAAAATAATTGCTCATCCTACAAAAAAGATAATACATTAGGATATTACATAAGTAACATAATATTGTTTCTTTAATTATGGAAATGTGCCATTCTTACTCAAAATCTTACCAATGTTATTATTTCATTTTTTGATAACTTGAGGTATTTAAACGAATAGTATTAGTATGAGATAATTTGGTGTAGTAATTAAGAGATGATTTAATAGCAAAAACCTCCTCTTTTTGTGAGTTAAGCCATTTTTTTTCAAGTGTGGACTGTTTTGTATATACAAGTTTTTTTATGAGTATGAAACTATTGATTATTTATTTATAAATAAAATCTGACTCATTTGAAGGCCTTACTAAAAAATATTTGACAAATACAAAATAACAATCAAGGAAGTAATAAGAATGATACATGGATTATGTTAGTGGTACATGAAATAGTGCCGTTTTCTATTAAGTTATTGCAGTGGAAGACAAAATCCCCAGATCATTTCTATATTTTACTATTCTTTACTGTTCTAATACACTTACTGATCCTCCTCCTCGCTATTACTGTCTACTTCCTGATACAAATTCATTGCGAAATCTCCCCGTTTCTTCTCTTCGGACGGTCAACCATATCCCATAGACAATTAACTATATTGATTAATGCACATTTTTACAACTACGAAATACAACATCGAATTAGAGGGACATACACAGAAAAAGTGATCAATACTACCATTAATTGTTATGTAAAATCAAATTACTCAATTTTGATACTTGTTATTATTTCTGGTTTATGAAAGTCATTAGTGTTATTGTGTTTAAACAATATATTTTGTTCATTATTGTGATTCCTACTTCCTGGACCATTATTGTAAATTTTTTTAATTAATTTACCAACCTTCAAATGGTCCTGTTAATTTCCCCTCTACTGCTGCTGGGTCTGACTAGTTTCGACACAACTCTGTCATAGTCGAAGACGAATATTTAAAACGTTGAACACATTACACAATTAATTAATTAAAAAAATATATTTTGTTTGACCTTTTCTATTTGGGAGTAAATAATTTCCCAATCCTCTATCCACAATCATCAAGGATTTTTTGTTATCATACTATGTCAACTTTTTTCACGTATAAGTTATACATTGTGAATGTATTTAAACATATAACTGCCTTTAATAAAAAATAAAAAAAAATGCTAATAAGTGGGCACCATTACTATTATTTTTGAAAATGTAGTAACTAAGAAAAAACATTAATGTATAAAATATAATATTATAATATAATGTATAAAGGTTTTGAAGAAACCAACGTTTAAAACATAAAATATCTGTAATCTTTTAATTTTTTTATCGTAGAAATATCTTTTATGCTCAGACCTGTGTAATTCAAATGGTCGAAGTTAACAAAGAAAATAAAAAGAGATATTGTTTATTCAAAAGTATACAAAGATGTTTAAAACAATATATCGACTTAATTAAGCACTGGACAGACTACATTATTGTTTAGAAAGTACTAAATATGCCAAATAAATTGAAAAGTTTCCTTATCAATAGTACAAATGAACAAATGAAATATACTACTGAAACCTGTCATCCTATAAAAACCCAAGATCCGATAATTCTCGAGTGGTAAACGTGCATTGAGTCAACGGCTTGAACTTAATCTTCTTAATAATTAATGTTTTAACGACTAAGGGGATTAGGTGATGAAGGGGAACTTTGTGCAAATAACAACAATTTGTAATGTACTCCCAGCTCACAATTTGAGATAAATATATGTAATTATAAAACAATGATTGATATTTGTGGTTAATAAAAACAAATATTATTATTAGCAATCTACTATTCTACACTTTTATAATTGTCACATGCACATGTAAGGTTTGCGTGTTTGTACTACTGTATACCAGTACAGTACTGTATACTAAATTAAAATTGTATGAATGTTCATACTTTAATTACCTATTCATAAAGAAAAACTGAAATGTAGTTGGCAAAACAATGATAATCTTTGTTATTACATTATACAAATAATTTAGAAGACATTTGAAAGACGAAAATTATAAGGTATTTAAAAAAAAGTGTTTGTAGACATATGTAGTAAATGTATCTATGAAGTATTCATTAAAAATGTATTAAAATTATTAACAAAAATAAGGACTTTAAATTGGGATTATTCTTGGTTTTTTATAATAGAATAAGTTCCAGTATTTACACATTATTTCAGAAATAATAATAAATCAAGAAATAAAAGTTCAAGATCTTTTTAAATATTCCTACATCGATGCTACAAGATTATTTTCTGTAGTTAGGTTACAAACTTTCTTACAGTCTTAAATTCTCAATTTGTTTACGTTAATGCAGGGAACGTACTGAAACCACGTGGCGTGATATATTCTCGGGTTAGTAGAGTAGACGAGGTTGTAAAGACGTCCGTCCGTCTAGAAAGTTGACATCTCCATTACAGTTGCATAGTTTTTAGCAAAACTCAGTTTAATTCTGCTATGCTTTGCTCCCCTCATTAGTATAAAGACAAACAAAATAATAATAATAATAATAATAATACCCAAATAGAAATAAACACAATATTACGCAAAATCTCTACATGCAGGGTGATTTAAGAATAAACGGAGAAACTTTCAGGACGTGTTCTACCAATGAAAATATTTTCCACACATAGGTTCGGGAATGCTTCGTATTCCAGTAGTTGTACACCATTTTGTTTTTTAAACAAAATATTCAATATCTTTGAATGCTGGAAATATTAAACGCAAATTTTGGATACATATTTGGTATGACATCTTTTACCCATGTACTAAAAACTAAAATGGGTTTTCATATATTTTCAATATCAGCCGTTTAAAATTTGTAATGTAAAATATCTGTAAAACCACCCACTTTAAAAATCATTGAAACATTTTTTCTTTTAATGACAAACATAAAGGTTTTTTTTAATTAAAGAATAACCGAGCTATTTGCTAAAAACTAAAATCTTTATATATTATGGACAAATACCAAGATGCAAACATGTTTAACATCTTTACTGTATACCGGTTGGATTAATAAAGTAGGGGGAGCAGCGTATATAGTAGATAAATCAATCGGTAGTAGCCAAGTTTGAAATTAGGCTAATTGCAATTGACGTTTAAAACAAGAAAAACATTAAAACCTAACAATAAAATGAAACAAAGAATCAGATGTTTAAGAAAATAATTTTACTCTGAGATATTTCATAAAACAACAACAATACTATTTAATATAAATATTATTATGATGTTCACTACTAACAAGAATAAATCTAAACATCATACTCGCCAGTGTGATTAATTAAAAGAGATGTTTTAAATGAAGACGAATTGCGTGCAAACCTGACAAAAAGTACGTTTAATAGATTGTGATAAATCGTTTCTCGGCGGAGACGGGGATTAGTATTTTCACCCCTATTCTCTAAACCAATGAGTAGGATATTTAATACACGATCTACATCATGGAGTAATGGTGTCGTAACTCTCTTTAGTTAACACAAAATACAGAAAAAGTATATTGATTTATTTTTACATTTTATACTTTGGTTTGTAAGGTTCAGTTTATATATGAAATTTGGGTAGCAAAATTAATATCATAACATCTAAAGAAAATTTAAATGTTTTATATGAAATAGACAAAATATTTATATTCTATATTTTAATAAAAAAGTATTAATTTCATTTAACTACCTTTTACGATTTAAATAAGAAATAGCATACATTTTATTTTATTTTTAATACAGTACACTTAAATAAGTTTAAATAATAATAATACTTATAATATTTAACATTTAGATATATATACAAATTTGTTTCATACACGCTTCCTATTACAATAATGTAACACATTTTAAACTTAATTCACTTTAGAGACTTAAATAAATTACTAAAATGCTGATTTATAAAAGTGTATTTAATTTTAATCTTACAAAACATGTTCAATATTATCACACATAATTTTCACTAAAAAAAATGATATATGGAATAATTATTATTTAAAAATTAAGAAGTCAAATAAGTTCGTAGTATTCATAATTTCATTTAAATTTATAACTAATACGTTTTTTTAAAGTACCAAATAGTTTTGCCCCTGTATTGTCAGTTAAGGTGCAGTTCATTACAATTAATTAGGTTCAGGTTTACATAAATCAGAGTTTGTTTGCAGTGTCGTTGCTATAGTTCACATTCAGTATTTTGAGTGAAAATAATTATACATAGGAAGTCCAAACATAATTGTATTTTTAAAAGAATTTTAATTAACTGAGGAAATCTTACATAACTTATTTCAGGCAGTTAATTGTAGAGGCTACTTGTGTGAAATAATTTATGGCAAACATTATCATGAGAATGAATGGGGTGATAATAAATGGGACGCTTGACATCTGCTCACACAAACTTAGAACTCATCTAGTAAGTTCTTCAACTCTAATTTAAACTATAAGCTAAATATTTTACCTCTTTTAAGCAAACTATGAAGTAGAAGGCTAGAGCTAAACGATTAAAGACTTAATCGATGGCTTATATTATAATCTTGTAGTTAACACAACATTAACAAATAAAATATCCTATTATTAAACATTTGGATAATATCGTTAGACCAAAATATTAAGTACTTCTTCAAGCAGGAAAAATTCGATAGTAGTTTTTATTTTGGGTATGAAATAAAACCTGTTTTAGCTACTAAAGCCAGAAGTACAGTTCTCTAGATATCAAAAACTAAAATAACTAGAAAGATAAAATTTGGTAAGAAAGAGTTCCTTGATCTGAAAGGAAGCACAAATGTATTTTTTTTTATTCATTCAATTGATTATTATATAATAATTGAATATTTAGTCGCAATTTTCCAAATTGAATAACATGGAAGTATAAAACAGCTGCCACGTAAAAAAAAATGTATAAACCATTTATATGTTTTAAAAGAAGAAAATACGTATATGCAATTTTAAAATGATTTAAATTGTTGACTTAGGAATTTTTTATATACAAGTTTAACAATGCTGCACTTTAATTTTCCTTGGTTTCTATTAGCGTTGTGTTTAGAACAATTCGTTTTTTATTATGTTTATGTTTTACGGAGCTATTAACGATTGCAGTACAAAATTTAGGGTTTGGTTTATTTATATTTGATAGTTTTGAAATACAATTATTTTACTTTGAAAACAAACTATATGAATGTACATAAATTGAGATTAATGTTACTTATATTTATTAACAGGTATTTTTTTTTTAAATTTACAGTTAAAAGATACAAGTATTTTAGATGTAGAACAAAATAACGTTTTTTACCGTTACCTACTATATTACGTAAATCGAATTAAGTCAAACACAATTACTTTAAATAAACCCAAAGCTTAATAACACCTTAAAATTAGTAAACAAAACAAAACAAAATCCCCTAACGTTAGCAACAATTTACAACTAATAACACCACATTAAAAACTATTGCCACAAAAAAATAGTAATAAAATAAAAATTTGATAAACAAAATAGTTAAAACTAGATTAAATTATTAATAGTATTTAAATAAGTATTCAAATTCTAATTTGAACAATCACAAATTGAGGTAAGATTTTATTAAATGATAATTAAATAATATTTACTGAAAACAATATAATAAATAACAACTTTGTTTTATATTCATATAATTTAAATCAATAGAATAGTAATGGTTGTCACTACAGAGAAGAGTAAAACACCACATTTGCAAAGCAGTCAATAATGAATTTGTATATGAATTTGCATCTATTAAAACAAAATTATTTTTTGTTAAACAGATAACAACAATGAATACGAAATATTTTATTCAAAACCAGCAGAGAGTGAATGCTGTTAATATAATTATTTGAGAACCAATATTATCGTTGGTGGTACAGATAAAATGTTATGTGAGTACAGGCCTAGTGCTACTGTATATTGTTATAATTTCCGGATTGAGGTTGGATTTAGATATATTTAAAAATATATCTTATTTTTGGGTTTACAATTTACCGGATACACTATTATAAAAAATGCATAATCAAAAGTATATGAAATGATCAAACAAAAACTTCACAATGAAACTATAATCTATATAATACAAATTGAAATGCTGTTCGTTGGTAAGCTCATCACTTGAGAACAGCTGGACCAATTTGGCTATTTTTATATTTAAAATGTTCGTAACAGTCAGAGTTAGGTTTTTATGGAAACAAAATTTGAAAATTTTCCGGCAAAATTTTCAAATTCGGGAAAAACTGAACATCCTTTTTTATATGGAATTTTTGTATGAACTTAATACCATAAATCACGAAAACAGCTGTTTGGATAAAACCTTAGCAAAACAAGTTTGTTTACATTCATTACCATAGTAACTTTACTTAGCAAAAGTATAATAAGTTGAATATATTTAAAAATAAACAGATTTTTAGGTTAGATTGACAAACTATAAGCAAACACAAACAAAAATCAACGAAAAATGCTTACTGTATTATAATCCAATTCAAACATCGCCATCGGATGTTACATAATATTATAAATATAGCAGCTGATTTGGATGAAAAGTGAAAATAATTTTATGTTTTTCCTACAATTAAAAAAACGACGTTTATTTGCAACCAATTTGGCATAATTGGAATTAAGAAGTAATTTTATTCTTCACACTCAGATTTTTTTTTTAATTAGGTAAAAGCAATCAAAATGTTTACTGTTTATAAGTCAAACAAATAGATCCAAAAGTATTAAAATACGGATATATATGTAGTTAATGTAAATATCCACCTGTTCTCTGGTTTTATTTAAGATTTGAAGGATGTACAATTAATTATTATTTAGCATTTCTAAAATTTGCCAAGTTGGGTTTTGACGCATTGAAATAATAATTGATGTAGCCAAAAGAACTAAACAATCATTGGTAATCTTTAAATTCCTAATATTAAGTTGTTTAAGTAGTTTCAGATTGGGTAGTATTTGGTTGTGTTTACTAATTAATGACTAACACTAACTCCAATGGCCTAGGATACGTTAGTTATTAAACAAATTCATCTGTTTCTTGTACGTTTAAGGACCTGGAGGATCGGGCTACAAATAACCTTGTTCTTTATACTAGTTTTTCTATTTTTATTAGAATATTTGAGTTGTTATTATTGATAAATATAAATTAAAAACTGATAATTATACTTGTGTGTATACTCCTTTGTAGAAATAAATCTATCACTCGATTTTTGTACTTCTCAATATGTAATAGTAGTATACAAAACATTGTGCCTTATTACTATTGGTTAGTAATAATACACCCCAAAGTCCAGAGTTCTTATTAATAACTAAAATATAACTTATATTGTGATAAAATTCTTATTAATATGCTTATTATTAACATCTGTATATTACAGGTTCACTTAACTATTTTGAAACCTTTCGCCTTTTCCAAAGCACTCTATTCTCAAACACAGAGTTACATTTCGGAGGTAGTTGGGTGGAGAGCGGTCATTATTGCAAATAGGTATCGTCCCTTTGACCAAGTATGCAAAAACCGGCCGCAATCAACAAAACCTTTGCCTCGTTATTGTGTTACCCACAGAGGCTGTTAATGCACCGACTTCCTTTGTACCTTGCTTCGACACGCTAATGGGTAACGGATGCCAATATCATATTCTGTGTAACAGGCTTCCTCAAAGTCAAGCAGGGAATTTATGTAAAGTAATATTCTGCATATTTGTCTATATATATATTTAGTAAAGGTTAAACTATAAACTAAATATTGTATAACTTGTAACATTGTTTTTTAAATATAATGGCGCCCACCTGATAAGTTGGTTTTAAAGTAAGCTCATTTAATAAATATTTTGCTGAAGAAAGAAGCTTAGACTATTTTGAAAAATATCTAAGATAATAATTAGGAATGTACGGTCAAAAATAATTTTACCCACGTTCTTATGTACATTAGTATTAATAGTAATTATTTATGATGATTCCGTAATGTAAGGATATAATTTAGTAGGAGATCATACGGCTCAAATAAAGAAAAAAACTTAACGTAAACATATATGTTAGGAATCGCTTCTTTTATAAGTCAACCTACATTTTTTACTATATAATTTATATCTCTATGACAGCTCAACGAAATGAGGTGAAATTTTTCAAGTTACTCATCAATGGAAAGGAATATTTGGTAAACATAATAAACGTGTTTAAAACTCCTTTTAAAAATGGTGGCAATTTAAACATTATAATAGAGAATAACTTAACACAGTATATTAAAAAAAAACGTAAAAGTAAGTTTTTGTAGTACATTTAAAACAAATTATTGTGTAAATGTAATTGTTTGAATGTATTTCGAAAATAGTCTGCGAACAGTCGCCTTGTTACTAAAGTGGGATTGCTCGTACGTTCAGGCGTTTACGCGCGAATTATTTTAATAATCTACATGGAGTTGCAAACTGTAATGAAAGCAAATATAAGCGTCTAAAACAAACTATAGTGATATTTAATTTTTTAAATGGTTTTCAGTATAACAAAGGTTGTCCATTATGATTTACCTTTCCCAATCTGGAGTATTATTTTTAAGGGTGAGTTACAAGTATAAACTAAGGAATTAATGAATTCGTATTGAAACACTTTTTGTATAATACTGTAAATTTAAAAAAAAAATTCTAATCAAAGTAAAAACAAACTGTTCTACAAAAAACTTGATTTAACAAGTTTATTGGTATAAAGTAGGATATATGTAAAGTAGTAAAGTGTATAGATAACAAATACGTAAAACTTGAAGAGTGTAAAATAAAAAGTATAAGATATATTCATTTGTAAATTTAAAAGGTTTTGATTGAGTGATAAATGACCAAGCGAAAGTAGAGGATAAAGTAATTATGGCCCAAATCATACGATAATGAAACTTTTGATGATACGATATTTATACCAGCTGATCACTTTGCGCATTGTTGTCATACATAATATTGTATTTTGATTTTGAATCAAGCGGTGTACAAGTTAAATTAGTATTAACAACATCACAGAAAAGTTTAACTGTGAATAACTATTTCCCCTTAGAAGGAATTGATTCTTTTTTGTATAAGGTTAGGTTTTCTGACGAACGCCGTATTTATCTAAATTAACATAAATAAACGACTTGGATTCTTGTTTTCAATTAACCAAACATCATTATTGAGAAACCAATTCATAGTGAAAGTGTAATTAACTCTATGGTGTGTTATTTGAAAATGACATCCTGGGTCCTTATATATTGAGGATTACCAACAGAAACCGGTGAGTGTAAATCAAGTATGGCATTCACTGGCAGCTAATTGTGAGCTGCTTGACTAGATTGTAGGAGTTGTAAGTAAGTAAATGGCTCAATAACGTTTCAGAGACATGATCGAGAACCTACCCAGACCCTGCGAGCAAATTTGCAATGAACATGCATTCTGTTTCACAAATTTGTAAATCGTATTTGTTTTACTATTTATATTTTTTATAAAAAAACAGTTCCAGTTTCTTTAATCTTAGGCTCCATCATAATATATACAATATAACCTATTTATATATTCAGTTATAACTACTCTTTTTCTAAAGTTTTTTAAATTCATTTATATATTAAATATTTAATGATTTTGTCAAAAACATTATAGTTTTCAGTTATCAGTGTATCCGTGATGTACTTAGTT
>JAGFPH010005235.1:42583-54186 GCA_018207615.1 Philaenus spumarius
CATGATCATTGTATACTAAAACGACATCAAAAGCAAATAACTACAGTCGGGAAGTAAATATGACATCATTGTTGAACGAGATATTGAACATGATCATTGTATACTAAAATGACATTAAAAGCAAACAACTACATTTGGAAAGTAAATATCACATAATTGTAGAACGAGATATTGAACATGATCATCGTATACTAAAACTAATTTAAAAGCAAACATAAACATTTGGAAAGTAAATATCACATAATCGTAGAACGAGATATAGAACATGATCATCGTATACTAAAACTAATTTGAAAGCAAACATAAACATTTGGAAAGTAAATATCACATAATTGTAGAACGAGATATTGAACATGATCATCGTATACTAAAACTAATTTGAAAGCAAACATAAACATTTGGAAAGTAAATATCACATAATTGTAGAACGAGATATTGAACATGATCATCGTATACTAAAACTAATTTGAAAGCAAACATAAACATTTGGAAAGTAAATATCACATCCTCGCTGCCCGTCCGGCTCACCTGCGTCCGGCTCCTAAAGCGATGGCGTTTTCCCTGGTCGGGTTGTGCCTTCGGCTCTCTCGCTAACCTACGTGCGTTGTCAGGATGGTTGGTAGTAGAAGATGGTATGGGTGAGAAGGTTCTTCAAATAATGTGACGAACGACTATTTCACTTCAAAGCGTTTATATAAAGCAAAACAACCTATTCCTCTACTGGCCCGGACTTTCAACTAAACTAAACTAAGGTAAATGCAAGCGAGTCGACATGGTGTGGCTTGGCGTCTTCTCCAGACCATGGTTACTAACAGACTCCTTTAGGACTGGACATTTAGCTTCAAGCTGGCTCCATCTCCTTTAACTATATACTGTGACATTAACTATTGTTAGAATGCAAGCTATTATTTAGCACAACCACTAAAGATGCTGTGATCATTGTCATATAAATTGGTAGGTACCTGTCACAATATTGAACATGGTCATTGTATATTAAAACTTTATTAAAAGCAAATAAATGTTATAATAATTCAATCAACAAACTTTATGTAAAATAAATATTTTTTTAAACAATACATTTAAGTCAAGTTAAGTTGACTCAACAACCTTGGTATCTCACAATTATATGTCACTGGACACAAATCCATGTACAATAAGTAGCCTCTATTTCAATAATTTCAAGTTTATTGGCAGGAATTAATAAAATTCAGTAAAAGGATATTTAAAAAAAATCCAAATCTGTTCTAATATAACGACTACACATTGTATATTTAATGTGTGACAGAATTTGCAAAAACTAATAATAGTCGTAAGAGGCATTAATTTTGTTGACTTAAATTCAGTTTAGAGCAAAATAGAATAAGCATTATACACAGACTTGAATTACCAGAGTTAGATCTTTAAAAGCTTTAAGAATACGTTTGGAACAATGTATGATGCAGGATAAATCACTACCCTATCCTGGTGATTTATTTTCCTGTCGTCGCCACCATCTGGCTATCAACTTACTAACACATATTTTACTGTCACTCTGAAACTCTACCTTGAAAGCTGATCGTTATTTTTCATATTAATAAGGAATGTTATTTCACTTCAGTAGCTTCAAATTTTCGTTGGATAACTACACCATGTAGGTTTTATCATATTTATTGAAAACAATATCCAACTGGTCAATAGCAAAGTTTTACTACTTTATTTAATATGGTAAATGCCTAATTAATGCTGTCATAAACTATACAAGAAGCGCGAATTGAATCAGTGGGAAACGTTTTGAGTATTCGCCTTTAGAACATGTCGTGGAAGGAAATATATTTAGTAATTATTATTAAAATTAAAATAATAATGAAAATACAGTTGTAACTGTTTTTTATGTTATTCTTGTACACATACATAATGCTTACTAAACTAAATATTTTGGACTGGTGTTATAATATTGTAAATTCCGTGATTGAATTTCTTCAACCTATTTATAAAACATTAGATGTCAGAAATTGCTCTTATATTAGAAATTACTAATATTTTTTTGTATGGTTGTCTTTAATAATTCTATATGTAGACAAATACATGAAACTTATTTAATTTTGGGTTTATAATAATTAACTATATTCGCAACAAAACTCTGCAACACTAGTATTATTTATAATTATTATACACAGAAAAATATAATATGAAGATAAAAAACAATTATATCAGTGCACAGTATAATAGGTATAATGAAAATACCCAAGAGAAGCTTAAGTAATGTGACTCTCAATGAATTAGGTTAAAACTAAGTGTGTGGTACAACATTGAAGAAGAAATTTGGGCAAACATCTAACAATTAGAGGGTATAAGTTTAACATAGTGGATGGATTCGTTTATTTCGGTTCACTCGTGGATAGCTAAAATAATTATTAAAATTAAATGTATAGGAGGTTAGTTCAATCTAATAAGTAATATTATGGCCTGCACAAACAATTTGCAACGATAACTCTGTAAAAAACTTTAATAATTCCAGTACTAATGTTTGATTCCGAAATATCGATGTTGTCCATAGAAAGGAACATTTTTAAAAGTAAAATTCTTAAAATTTAAGGAGCAGTAAAAGAAAATTGAATCTGGAAAGGTTTTATGACCTAGTAACTCGTTTGTGTGCGAGAGATGTTTCCTTACATTCCGCATCGGTTAAAATTTGAATGTTTAAATGTTGATTGTTGCATTGTGTGTATATATGTATGAGTTAACATCCATAATCGAAGGTTATATCTCATCGAATTTCACGCGAACGAATAGGTTTTTTATGTATATAAAGATGACCTTGAAGTAAAGGTCGAAACTACTTATCCGACATCCAAACAAAGGAACTGAAACTACTGTAAAAGTACGTAACCTAGTTCATTATTAAATGATTTAACTTTGATTCACGACATTGAAAAGGTCCATGATAACTAGAAAATCATGAACGATGTTCTATGCTGGATTATCTATGATGAGTCAGAGAGGTTTGACCAGAACTCTCAGGACATAATATGGCTAAGATGTTTTGATACTAGACTCCCAATTTCGATTTTCTTGAGTTCAATTCTTTCTGAATTTTTAAAAATTTACCTGGAAGCACGTAGTTATAATATATATTTTATTACTGTCGTATCGTTTGGTTTACGTAGTCAAATCGTATCATTAATTGACGTCTAAGTAGTGATAAGTATTGCATTTTTATATTTATTCGAACACTGCTCTAAATGATATAACTTTATAAATTTTAATTTCTATCAGATAGAAGAAAGTAACGATTAAATATCACAGGTACAGTTAAAATCTAAATATTTAAAAATTATATTTGATCAAAATTGAATACAAATACGTTTTGTGTAATAATAATTGCAGAATTGCTACAAAACCACAAAATCTAGGATTTATCATCGAGAATAAAAAATTGTGAAACGAACTACAAGTCATTAAAGTAAAATTTCTATAATTAAAATAATTCTAGTAACTCATGTTGACGTTTGTAAAAATGTAATATTTGTGTTGACTTCTGAGTTCAAAGTTTATTTAACATTTTCTACTTTTCATACAGTGTTAATTCACCAGTATAAATTTTAAAGCGTAGTAGCTCGTTTGAAAAAAGTTAAATACATAAAATAATTAAAGGGATAAAGGGGGAGAGGATATATTATGGCACTAATATAATTACCTACCCCTGCTAGACTACCCCTCTACACCCTGATGCCAAAGCACGTGTTGCACAATGAACGAGTCGTTTTATTTTAGACGAATACCTACAGAGAGCATATTGTTTAGATTAAAAGTTTTACATGTTACACTAATTAGCGATATGTTGTATCATCTGAAACTCGTACCTTTTTATTTTTGTTGGTGTGTCAATAAATGCATAAAAAAGACTAAAATTTTACTAATTTTAGGCCAATCAATAAAAGGTTTAATTAACATTTACTTCAAGATTGTATGTTGATTTACTGAATACCAAGTGTAAAACTGATATAAAAATAATTACGTGGTGTAGGGTCCTAAGCTGCATTTCTTATCACATGTACTTGGATAGAGATAGTATTTTCTTCTTCTTAAAATCTGAGGTGTTTACACGAACGCTTAAATATATCTAGCTAAACTATATACATACAAGTATTGCTGTAAATAATATAGCAGTAAATAAATATTGAGATAGACTTGTGAGAAGATATAGTTGATAGAATAAACTTTGAACACAAAATCTCACAACTAATACGTTTATAAACTCAAACGCGTTTCAACGACAAAGTGGTCATCTTCAGTGATGCACGAGCTACAATAATCAAACTATAACTCATAGTTAAAAATAGTAAATATAAACTAAAAAATAGTGAATTATATTTTGACTTTGTCGTTGAAACGCGTTTGAGTTAATAAACGTATTTGTTGTGAGATTTTGTGTTCAAAGTTTATTCTATCAAATATAGCAGTAAATAAATAGGTTCAAGTGCTTGTTGGACAGGCATCAAACTATAAATACGTAACATATTAATTCAAGTAATAATATAAGTACACATATAGGAAATTTATAGCCCAGTTAAACAAGGAGTAGTATACTTCGAAATTTGAAAGAAAATTAACAGTTTCACTATTCAGTGTTTCCCTAGAGTTTTACCCAGGATGCGAAAGTTATATTTTGTACAAATAGCGTCCATATTATGTAATAAACCGGTAAAGTGCGATGTTTACGCCGCCACAAAAATTTTATAGAACATTTTTAAACAACAATACATCTTGTTAAAAGATTTTTTCAATATTCTAGTAGGTTACAAGGAATTATGTTTTATGACTTTAAAGCCTCATATGTCGTGACTTTACATTTATTAGAATTTAAAGATAAATTGTTGTTAGTTTAAAGTCTGTTGTTTCTATATTTTAAATATCTTGGGAAGTCGTATATTGCTAAATACATTCCATGTGCTATGCTATTTACAAACAGAATCAAAGGGACTACTACATATATTCATGGCAACAGTGTGGAGATCAACTAGGGATTACACATTTTTAAACATTTTCTTGTTTGTTTTTGATGAAAAATATACATTTATGAATGTTTACACTCAACTTTTCCAAGCGTAAAACCCGTTTTAAAAGTAAAAAAAAAACTCATTCATTGCCCACGGCTTTAAAGTATGATACGGTGAAAAATCACGTAATATATTAGGATTCATAGCTGTAAACAAGTTTAAGTGTATGTGTTTTATTTGGGAAGAGTTAAACAAAATACAGAATTCACTTACAATAAGCTATGAATATATCCAGTACTACTGACTTAAAAGTTATTAGAAAAAGAATCGCGTGTTTAAATAGTAGACAAAATAATCTTTGTCGGCCATTTCAGACCTTGTAGTTTGTATGAATAGTCGATTCAAACCAACGTACTGTACTTACAATGCAGAATACCGATTTCAAATATACGGTTGATGGTTTGATAAATAAAACACTTACGTAAGTGTTCAGTTTTCACTATACGATAAAAACATAAATATTCTTAATAGTAGTAAGGGAATACATCGAATTTTAAAAAGAAAACATAGAGATTAACTTTCATGACACCTTATCATATATTTTAATAGGCAATTGAAAAACGAAAGTTACAAAAACAATGAGACGATAAATATTTACTGAATAAAAGAAACCCATAAAACAAACATAAAACAAATATAAACATTACCTAAGGCAAGTAAGAGTTGGGTAGTTTAATATAATTTTATTAATTTTATTATTAATTATATATATATATATTTTTTAATTTGAAGTTTTCTTTTTTCATTGATTGTTGAAATAATAACTGTAGTTCAAGAGTATCTTCTTAGATAATTTCTTCTCTTTACACAACTTCAGAATAATTAAAGCAAATCCAACACTTTTATGCATACATGCAAAATAAAACATATGCCAATAAAAAATAAAAAATAAAATCTGCTTAAATTTGTTTTGTAATTTGATCCGTATTACTTTACAGAAAGGACATAAATTGCTATTATTAAAACACTAGGTCAATATCTGTGTTTTAAACCAATCAATTGAACATTTTGAATAAAGTTTTGGATAGTAAATCATTTACAACATTTCATATTCGGTCATAAAATAAAAATTATTTGAAAATATTTACATTAGGGCCTACTGCTACTTAAACCTAAGGACACGTATCTCTGTGGAAAAAAATTAAAATTGTTTTCAAGTTGACTTGTTTGTGATTTAAGGACTGGAACTGAGTTTGAATAATCTATTAATTTACCCCAATCACGCTAATAATGACTCAACAAACCGATTGACTTCACACTTGTGTTGCTAAGTTACTTAAACACTCTTTGTGCAAGCAAATTATCTTTATTAAATACTGTTTGGTTGTTATGGAGAGCCATCATCAAACGAGTGACAGTCATTGTAACAGTAAAAGCCAAGCAATATCATTTCCATCGAAGTTTGTTGTTTTGCAAAATTACATTTATTTGAATAGTTCTCCCAATAACTGCTTTATTTTTAAGAAGCAGGAACTGAGGAGTATTATTTTATAACAAATATTTGAAATAAATATACAATATTAAAGATGAGAAGAGTAGTTGTAGAAGAGGTTCACTATTCAAGTTAAACATTAATTTTTGTAAGACATGTTTTTAGAGATGTTGTAATGAGTCAAGATAATGTAACCACTTACAGCAAGATATTTAACTATGCGACGTAGAAAAATAAGAAACCCGTATACAATTTTGGTTTTTGTATTTTTATTTACTATCACTAATTGCGATAATGTATTAACAACCTTATCACTCCAACGAGTTGATAACATCACGTCTTAACAAGGAAACACTATTTTAAAGACAAATAAAGATTGACAAGGATGCAAAAATAAGTGAAACCTTAATGCGTGCTTAAGTTTTATATATTTATAACCTTTAATTCAATACCACTCTTTAAGAATTCCAACCAATCTACTCACCAATGCTGTTTTAAGTGCTTTCAAAGTCCATTTGCTTTGAGTAAACGAGTAACCCCCCCCCCCCCTCCTTCACTCACTCAATCTTCCATTTTGTCGTGTAAACAACCTTGCAGCTATTGAAACAACTCGTTGTTTATTTATGTTGATTTGACGTCGTATAAGACTGCTATATTGATTTATGCAGCACCGGAAAGATTGCAGCTGAACGAGTAGTTCTTATGTACGGAAATACTTTAGACGACATTTAAAAAATATATTGTACCCATTTTATATCATTAAAGTGTGTTTGTTGTATAAGTTAATAATTTCAGATAGTAAATTAAGATAATAAACTTTTAAAGAATTGATAATCGAATCTCCATAAGGTCAACAGTTCTCTATCTAATTGTTCAAACTTTGTACACATACTGTAAAATATTAGGATTTTCCTGAAAACTCTTGTCATCTAATTATTGGTTTGTTATATAAGATAAAAAATATATAGATTTTTTTTGTATTTAAAACAAGTTTTTATATGTTTTTTTTTCAATAATGTTTATATTGCATTCATAAACTAAAAATTCAATTTTAAAACGCTAGCTTTAAATTTGTTTGTTATTATCTTAGCATATTCTTGAAAAAAATGTGCAGCAGGAAAGTAAAAAACTTAATGAAATATAAATTAAAGCTAAAACAAGTTTTCGTAGGTCTCACCCTTTCACTATTTACATCACAAGTTCTCTTCAAGAAAATAAGTTTCATCACTCTCCAATTTAACTCAGGAACACAAACATTTCACCTTTTCTTGAAACAGTTCTTCTAGTTCTTTCTTTTAGACGTTTAAAATTATTTTCAATAAACATATAAAATGTTCAAAAATAATATCAGGTCAAAATTCAATAGTAAAGAAGTATAAATCAGATTTGCAAGTTATTCTCAGATGTATCAACCTGTAGTTTATATTTGGTATAAACTGCAAACCGTACCAATGCTTGATTTCCGTAAGCAAATATAACATTATTATTGTTAATAACAGTACGTTTTATCTTTTGAAGTACAAATTAGACTAATTGTATACAAAGTGTTGGTGCAAATTACATAAATATAAAAATGTAGCCTAGAAACCTATGTTATTTAAATTTCCTCTATGTTCTATGTAGCATCTTAAGATTTAGATCTTCCACTTCATCTTTAAGGCATTTTAATTTCACTGAAGATTGCATTATTTTATCGGTTGTGTGATACAATGTGTATGTACAAGGCTTTTGCGAAACAATGTAAAAATAAAATAAATTTAATTATGACTTGTTACAGTTATCTTTCTAATGTTTTTACAAACTCAATATAGAAATTATTTTGTACGTATTTATTTATATTTGTTAAAATTACACTTCAATATAATTTACTATCTCTTTTTTCTAATGTGTCATATACATACGTACACATTTAAAAAAAAGCTTAGGTTTCGATACAATAAAATTTATGTCATTAATGTTTTAATGTTTGATAATTAATTCATTTACTTTTATTGTAAGAGATACAGTAAAGTGTAAAATAAATACTCAGTAATGAACTCTTATTGAACACGTAAAAACTAATTAAAAAAAAAAAATACTTCTTGGGTATTTGGGAATGTCTAGTGGTATTATTTAAGACTCAGCTTAGGACAATCTATATTTTAAGCTTCCTATGTAAATAATAGTTTTAAAAAATAATATCCGAGATGAACTATATGTGTGTTATTACAGTAATGATGTTAGAAAGTACATACACTTTACATTTCATAAAATAGCTTATATCTTGTATTTTCTGTCTAATAAAAATCTTAATTTTGTTTATTATGTATTACAAATGTAAATAAATAAATACTTCTAACTTAGATCTCATTAATGTTTTAAAACTATCCCCTAATTTAGTATCTACAAGTAATGCGTCATATGCATACGTATGTATTCTGAAAAAAAACTTAGGTTTCAATAAAACAAATCGTAGGCTATTTCATTAATGTTGCTATCGTTTGATAATGACTTTACGTTTAATGTAAGTGATGCAGTAGATGGTAAAATAAATACTCAGTAATGAATTCGTATTGTACATGTAATATTCAATTAATTTTTATAACAGATGACTTCTCAGATTTTTAGTAATTTCTAGTGTAATTTAATACTTTTTTTATCACAAGCAACATTTTAAGTTTCCTATGTAAATAGGTAGTTCTACTACCAACAGTTTTATATCCGAGGTAAACTAGGTTTATGTAATTAAAGTAACAATCACAGTTAAAAAGTATTTACTTTTTCATAAAATAGCTTGTGGTTCACTATTATATATATATTGTATTTTTTTTTTTAGTAAAACATTTTTTAAATTTTGTTGTTATGTATTATAAATGTAAACAGTTAAATACTTCTAACTTCGATCTCGCTAATGTTTTAAAACCAACCGCTAATTTACTATCTGCATGTAGGTGTCATATGTATACAGTATACATTATTAAAAAAGCTTAGGTTTCGTTACAACAAAAAGTATTCCATTAATCTGGAACACAATTAATTCGTAAAAGTAATTTTTTAAATTTAGATTTTGTTCAAGCAAAATATTTAGTCAATCAACAAATCACAAATTACTTACGATCAGAAAATCACACACTAACTTTTAGATTATATTTATTTCGTCACGCTCACTTTACAAACTCAATAACTTCTTATTCAGGTATCGCTTTAAATTGTTTTGAATTTCATTTTGTATGGTAGGTTAATAAGTCTTTTTATTTATATCGTTTTTAAATCTAGTTGCTAGACCTACATTCTGACTCAAACACTTTCAACCTTTCGTTTTAGGGAAACATTAAATTTCAAAGGAAACGAGCGGTCTAATGGTTAGGCGGACGGAATGTAGGGTAAGGGGGGAAAATGATCAGCTGGGATTATCATAAGAAAAGATTGCCTGAATGACTTAACAGTTCGAAGTTTGAAGCAGGGGTTTCTTGAGAAGTGGGTGTTGCTAAAATGTCTGTATCATTACGGGTAATCAGATTCTACCAAAAATTAAAAACCGTTTATGTAAAAATATAATCGAGCTTGACTCGAAAGAAATATTATTTCTAAAAGTGAAATAAAAGTACAGAACACAATTTTCACAAAAATACGTTTTTTTGTCAAAAGCGTTTCAACGACGAATCGTCATCTTCAGTGACACATAAGCTACAACTAAATTATGACTGAGCGTTTTAAGTATGACGAAACTTTAATGTTTATTTTGAAGATTAAAATTCCATCTGTATAGGGATTTTTTTGCTAATATATTTTCGATTTTAGAAATATTTTAAAGGTGGGATTTAAAACACAGATAAAACTGAAGGTTTATTGAATAGGAACTTGATAAATTGTTGTACTCCAAAACTTTCTAAACTGGAGCTGTTTAAAATGAATTGGTGGGTCCGGTACTCCTAAAATCGAGAAACCCATTAATAAGTCAAGTGGCTCTGATCGGGTCATTTTCAAGATAACAAGCTGAGACTCAGCATAAATGTTTAAAATATATATTTTTACTCCTATGTCAAGTTTCAATTCGATATATTAAAATTCGGCCAATTTAGAATGAGCCAACGCTTCATATATGAATAAGATGTTCCCGTTTAGTGATTTCCACTGCTGCAAAATACATACCTGCATTATCGAATTTTTTCCAGACAAACCATTGCTCGGACGAAATAAATACATATGACCTTTTTTGTTGAAAAATACCTCCCCTACACGGTGGTATTTTTATTTTTCTCTATATTCAACCCAGCTCGAAATATTAAGGATAATCGAAAAAAAATGATAATCGATTTTTTTCGACTTTGGGAAATCGATAGACTGGTAAACTTTTTTTTATGTTAATCTACATACTTTAATGTACTTATAACAAAAAATTCAGCCGTATTGCAAATTACTGGTAGTTGTAACCTATACCGCTGGGCTAAGAAGCTAAAAATGTTACATGAAACGATACATATAAACTTGGGTTATTATTATTTTAAAAAAAACATAATCTTTAGGTAAATTTCTCCTATTTAAAAATAGCATTGCAAAAATGTATTCTTAATTTACCTTGAAGAGATTTTAAACTGCAGGTACATTTGTTTTCTATTTCATCAATTTGTATAAGTATTTTTTGATATTGGTTACTCTTTAATTTAAATATTCTATACATCAACTAGAAATATTTACCAATTAAAATATATTAAAGTACTTAAATAAGTACTATATAATCATATATATTGGCACCCTGGCAATATAATTTTACAAACTTAAGACGTTCCATTACTATTTGAAATTAAAATTATATTTTACTATTCGTCCTACATAATAGAAACAGTAAATCTAATATAACCTAAATACTGAGTAAAACAATGAAGACATATACTGGCAATATGAACGCAAACTTGTATTGTACATTGAAAACAAAAACTTGTATCTAAATAATACTCTCTTGTAATTTAGCAACGACAAAGGAATACGAACCTCTAAACTTTAAGTTACTGTCCAAACAAACATTGTGTAGGTCAAAGACTTCACATCTGTGTATGAAGTTGTAATAAAATGAGTGTTAAGTGTTTTAAAAGTAACATTAGTATACTACAACGGTACACGTATACGCTGTCGTGCCCCACGTTCGGGAGCCA
>JAGFPH010005235.1:54196-101241 GCA_018207615.1 Philaenus spumarius
AATAAAATTTCAAAATTTCCGGATTTACACGGGTTTTGCCCGTTGTAATACATAATCAATATAATAATAAACTATACTTTAATAAACATTTTGATTATTTCTTATTTACACAACTGTACAATATGTGTTTACGATTTTATGAAAAAAGCAGGATCAGAAGTAGAAGCAAATAAAAGCTAAGGCAAGGTATAATTAATGGGTTGCATGGCAAATACACAATATGGCAGAATGTGTTTTTTAAGCTCTGAAATTAACTTCGGAGTGCTGTGCTATAGCTGTATTATAGTGTGCTATAGTGCTGTGCCAGTCAGCTCTTTTCAAACGGTGGTAATCAACGCAGTATCCTTAAACGTAACGTCACTACTGGATGAATTTTAAAAGTTGTTTTGTATTTATAATACCAAATCAGGAAAAAATGTGTATAAAATAAATATTTTATTTTATTTACTAAACGTGAATATAGTTCTTGAATCACGTCTATAAATGATAACTGGGACTTTTAGATATCACTCGATTCTCATTTTGTACAACCTTGAAACTATACAAATCCCTTGAAATTTCTGTACCGAAAGTTTTTAATTTAATTTGTGTTTTCTGCATGCGATATTTCTAATCCACAAAGAGAACCATGTTAAAAAACTTTGTTAAAAATAAAAAAATACTACTAATACAAATTAAAGAAGAATACAACTTAAGCAGTAGCATTCAAAATAAAAAACTACAGAACATAAGAGCCACAGACTTAAGTAATATTAGGTATATTAGGTAATATTAAACTATAGTTCGAAGATAATACAGTATTAGTCAGATCTATTGATGTGTACAACCAAATAAATAAACAACTGTTTTAAAAGCGTGAAGTTACAAAACGTTACGAATAATGTAGTTAGAAGAAACTCATTGGGAAACATAAAATAATTGGTGGTGAATTTTGAATCGGAGTAGAACTAGAAAAAATACAGTTTGTAACACTTCTTTACTCCGTGTTTTACATTAATACATTTTAACAAAATTCATTAATTTGCCCAATATAAAGTACCTTCGTTTTTTCCTGTCAGTCCTTTTTGTTTTTACAGGAGTTTCAACAATTATACCTCTTATTAGGCAATTTTAGTAATTTGTTAAAATTTGACAATACAATTAAAATAAACTACATTAAACACAATCATGCATAACACCAATCAATACAATGATATATATGTCAAAAGTTAAATGTTAAAATCGGTTAAATCAGCAAGTAACCAGACTTGACTCCAAGCAACTGTAAAAGAATGGTGCGCCTTTACCTAAGGTCCAGATAGATTCCGGAACTGTTTAGTATTATAAGCTTTCAATTAAAATATTATTTTAAAACAGATTTTCCCCAATAAAGTCATTGGTATATCTTCTTAACAGCTAAAGATAAACATGTTACATTGGATAGTAATGTTTCTTTTATAATGTACTTTCAAATAAAGTTTTAGGTAGTAGAAAATGTCGGAAAAGTGATCAAATCCACAAAAAACTAAAGTTACTATATTTTCAAAACCATTTAATTACAATTCCTAATTTTAAAAAATACCTAGAATAGAGAGTTATTTTTACATATTATGCTCATTAATTTAGTTTCTAAGCATTCGATTGCTGTGTTAGTTTGGTTAAAAAGTTGTTAATAATAAAAAGAAGTAAAATAAATACCATTTGGTTCTACAATTGTAGTAGGTTTCATTGAGAACTATGAATGTTTAAAGTTTGTTTTTTGAACAATGTGTATCAGATACCTAATTTCCAATACATATTGACATAGGTTTCATCATAACGACATATAATTAAGTAACAATATATATTTTTGTACCCAGTCCTTGCAGAGAACGTTTAATGTAAAGTTTACAAAAAACACTGTAACTTGTTGATTTTAGAGAAAAAGTAAAAATAATAAAAACTCACTTCAAGTATCTAATATTGACCTAATAGAATATATAAAATTAATAATAGCATTACATTCAAAAAATTAAAAAGGTTTTTTTTTACACTTTGATATTCAATGAAACTTGTGTACCACCTGTAATTTATAACTAAGCTGTTTTAACTGAGAGTTTTAAATTATTTACTTATAATAGTTTCTGAAATATTGTAAAGTAAACGAGTCTTTGTTACAAGTCTTTGAAACAATCTATTTGAATGTTCCTATCGTTTTGTAATTTCTTAACTTTTAATGTAAGAGATGCAGTAGAGATTAAAATACATACTCAGTAGTGAATTCTTATAGTAAATAGTTTTACAAAATAATAGCTTTATATGCTAGGAAAAGTAGGTTTCTGTTGTTACACTAACAATTATTACTGTTAAAAAGTACCTATTTTTTACATTTCATAAAATAGCTTTTGGTTTACTATTACATATTGTATTTTTTGTGTAATGAAAACTCTTTAAAATTTTGTTTATATTTTACAAACGTAAAAAAAACTTCTAACTTAGGTCTCTCTAATGTTTAACACTAACAACTAAATTTTTAATATTGAAACTAAGTACGGTGGAATTATATTTGTTAAGTTTCAAACTTGTATTTTTTACATTACAATTTTTCATGGGTCTAGAATGCCTTAATTAAATTCTGTAGTGAAATATATTTATTTATTCATGTCATGCGAATCCACTAATTTATGAAATGACTTCCAAATTCTCGTTAAACCTGAGAGAGTAAATTCTTGAATAACATTCCATCTGAATTGATATGCTTATATATATATCTAGGCATTTTCAGTTTCAACTCTAATTTATAAACGAGATATGGTAGTACTACAACCGTTTGGAATGTTTACACAACTTTAAATATTGAACGGTTAATCAAGTAAGTAATGCAATAGCATAACAACTATCTCGCATACACATATCATATAAATACATTAATATATTTAAGTAAATTCAACTTTAGTTTTAAGTTGTTGTATATTTTTTTAAAAGTTAAAATAATGTTATAATTTTTGAAATAACAAAAATTATCTATGTAAAAACAATTTGTATACATGTACTTGAAGAAAAAAAAACAACACGCTTAATACTGGATGTGTACGTAATACTACAAGTTAAGTGGAAAAAAAACTAATAAATAGTAATATATTTATTCTATTTCAAAATATCAGTACACTCACACACTTAAAACGCCAGTCATAGTAATTACTGCTGCTTTAACCTAAAACTTAAAATGTTACTAAATAATTTAACAAACTATTACTACAGCAAATATTGAAATAGGATAAGTTACCTGTACACTGTCTATCCAATCCTTGATTATATTCAATATTATGCAGATTTTAATATTTGTTATCATATCCAATCCGGGAGCTTACATAACGAAAATATTACTATGGTTTTATCATTTAATGAGGACACATGGCTTTGATTTTGTCAAATTTAAAGTGTAAATAGTTAAATTAAATGAAGGAAGTATTAAGAAAGTAGTTAGGAAAGTAGTTCTTTAAGTATTAAAGTAGTTAGGATTAAGAAAGTATTCAATATAAACACGAACAAGGAATTAGTTTAGGCCTAAAATGGTTAACTGATTTGAGAACCAAATAGAAACAAAACAACTACATTTTAGGTACTTTTGCCAAATATAAATTGTAACAAAAAAGTATGGAATCATTTTCTGAAGTAATTTATATAGTGTTAAAACATAATGATGTAAGCCTACGCTATAAACAGTTCCTTCCTTTTCATTAATTAATGGTAAAGTCTGACAAAAAGTTTGTGGCTTCTATTTTTTCAAATGATGTACTCTGATGAATAAAATTGGTACAGTGCAATGCTTATAAACACACACACTAATTTTAAATCTCGTTTAACACTTATATACTGTAGGAAACATCAGGTTGTATAAGTTGTAAAGGGTACAATGGTGAAGTACTCTTAAAAGCGGCTATAGCAATAATCAGTCATTTGAGATCGTTTGGCTATTTCTTGTTTTGGATGCTTAAAACATATCAACATACAATGAAATGACGCAATGTTATAACAACTAAAGGTAGACTGAGATTTTCTTACCTAATCTCTCTACAAATTCGGTTAGTTATTTTTAGGAATACCCTTAAGATTTTGGTATAACTGGTTGGCTAAATAAAAAAAGTTATATATAATATGTTTGCACATTCAAAAAAATTTGGTTCATTATTTTTGATGTTATTTATCATCGAACATTAAAAATAAGAAAAGTTTAAATATTTATGTTTACTTGAATTTTTATAAAAAATAGGGCGTGTTAACTATATACACTTAAATATAAATTAACTATCATTGTTAAAACAAAATTCCTAAGTAACGTGACATTTCTTAAAAGTCATAAATTGCTGGTTTAGTAGTGTTTTAAAGTATGAAGTTAAACATTTTTTAAACATTGTAATAGTGGAAAATGTTGCCATACATTCCAGAGAAGCATTTTACTAAATATTCAGCTCTGGACAGCAAAAACAAGATTTTATTGTGTGGCAATATTCGGTCACTACCATTATAGGTTGAAATGGGGTCAATATGCAATAATTTCAATGTACAATAAACATAAATAAATATAATTTACTACAAGCTAGAGAGCTGAAATTCAGTAGACTACATATTATGTATACTTAGATGGCATAAAACGAAGAAAAAGAACTTGCATTTTTAACTATTTGAGTTTAAGAGATGAAATGTGATAACTATCGATAAAATAAATAGTAGTTCGTACACTTGCTATAAAGATAACGTAGTCAAACTTTACTCATATTAGTCTTAAAGTATATAATATGCATATACAAAAAAGTGCAATTAGACTATTGGCGTCTAATTTGTAAAATATTTTTCTTATCAAATAATTTAGGTAAAATAAACTCATAGATGTGAATTACACCTTAAATCCTTAAATATTCTGTTTTTTTTTAATGATGATGATTTATTTATTTACCACCAAACATCTATAAATTTTTTTACAAAATAAATACAATTCTTTCTCAAATCTACTAAAAAATTTAAACTTAATCTAGCGATAATAAATAATATATTGGTCTCCATATATTGCATTGCCTGTTTGAGACTTCCAACATTTCATTGGATATGAAAAAAGAAAATGAAAAAAAAGAGAGTTGTGTCGCCCTTCAACCACATTAATAAAATTAAACTACACTATTTTGTTATTATAAAATTACAAAAAGAAAAAAAAAATTTCGTTAATTAATTAACACCTAAGGTAATCACAGCCTTAAATAAAAAACAATATTTTAGCATTACATAAAATATAGGATTCATGCAGGGTACAGTACTTAGTTTACAAGCCATTAGCAATTATTAGAGCCAACTATGCGTCATTCAAAAACTTGGATAAAAGATTCAATATCCTCAACAGAAAACAGGAATGCTTTGATATCTCTTAAAAATCCTGTCAATAAATCTTTTCTATCACGCAATGAAACCATATTATAGAGGCGTGGAGCGTTAAAAGTAAAAAAGTGTCTGTATAAAGTAAGTTTTGGTTTAGGAACTACCATTTGATTACTGTTTCTTAGAGCTGCGACTATTGTTTTGCCCGGAACAGCTTTAGAATTTTTAAAAATATACATAAGTCTTAACGGTAAGATTTTTAATATAGAAAAAATAGGCTAAGAGTGTTCGAGTCTAGATTTCCTCGAGATTACTCTTGCAATATGTTTTTGGATTGTTATAATAGGTTTGAGCGTGGAGAGATAAGTACCACCCCAACAACTCAACCCATACCCCAAGCGAGAACTCACTAAAGCGTGGTATACACATAATAACACTTTAGGTGGACATATATTACTTAATAAATACAATTTTCTTAGCGCACTATACATTTCTCCCTTAAGTTTCCTAATATGTCCCTCCCATGTAAAATCTGAATTAATTGTTAAACCTAGATATTTTATTTGGTTTACTTTATCCAAAGCCGAGCAATTGAAATTATTAAAGTTTTCACAGCTAAACCTATGATATATTATATTTTCAACAAAATTGCATTCTTTCTGTAGCCCAAACACCATATATTTTGTTCGATCGGAGGTGTATCAAACTGACGGACAACTTGATTTCTAGTGCTTATTGGCGCATAGATGATCATTTTTGTTATTTTAAATGGGAAACAGAACGCTTGGGATGAAAATCACTATCCGTTTTTAAATTGCATGAAATGGGAAGGTTCAATGTTTACCCTATATTACTTTCCGTAATTTTGTCATATTAATGAGCGAAACCTCAGTTAAATGCTGGTAAACCATAAGTCATAAATATTGAAAGATTAGTACCATCATATTTGACAATGGTTGTAAATTTAATAACCATAATAATAAACTGTGAATTAAATTATAATTTATTCGTGATTTTCTGAAAAAATAAGGACCCAAATAACAGTCAAGTTAAATATCTCTCATATAGATGGAAAACTCCTAAGTTTTCCTAACATAATTTGATTTACAAAACTTAGTAACTAATTTAAAAAAAAAAATAAATCATTTAAACATATATACTATCATGGGACAAAAAAATAATTATGAAGTAAAATGTGTTAATATTAAAACACCACTAAGCATCAAGCATAAAAAGAAAACTACCCACGTTGTGTTTAGAAATTTTGATTTAACATTTTTCACACGAATATTACGATTTAGCGTGCCATTTAATTGAAGTGGCAGCAACTTCATATTGGGACAGTTACCTAAACAAAATTCTAAGAGTTTGACACAATTAAAAAAAAAAATGAGAACAATTTCATAATTTTGAGTTGGTTTCTAACCCTTTGGAATAAAAATATTTTCTATAGAAGACTAATGGACTTTCCTTCTTTAAGTGGACAGTTTATAGAAATATTATTTTTGTTCATTAGAAGAGGAAATCCATTTTCAAGTCTTCTTCCGTCAAGAATGAAGCAACAATGTTACACAATTTGTCTCCCATTGAACAAACAAGAAGAGAGCTACTCGAAGGTAATTGAAACAAGTTGACAAATCGACATCACACGTGTGGACCGAGTATGGCGCCTGGAGACTGCAAAACAGATTAATTATCTCAATCGTGACCTTATTTGTAATAGTATTCCAGTGTTATTCTTCTTTAAACATTTTTAAAATTTCAATAAGTAACTTAAGAATTTAAAAAATGTTTGGTTTGATATTTTATGTTTGGTGTAAAAAGAAAATACAACAGAATTAAAACATAAATGGTAACACAAAACCCCTTCTTTTAACTCTCCTGAAATTGTAGTTTGAGGTTCTCAATATTCAAACTGACAAATATTTCAAAATGTATAGAAGTCAAATATTTCAGTATAAGATCTTCAGTGATTGGGGTTTAGAGTAATAAAGAAGTATAAACGTTTTCTTTGGGGAAAATTCGTTCTAGATTTTTCACGAAAGTAGTAAAATTACAATCAATATTTTTCTACAGTTTAGCATAAATATTCGCATATATTTAGCTTTCAACTAATTACATTGAAGATTCTCTGAAATGTGTTGTAAATGTTTTTGTTGCTGTTTAAGGAATCACAAACCTAAAAACATTTAAATTACACTTAACAAAAGTCCTTTGTGTTCCAAGTGTATGAATGCATATAAATGGGTTGATATCCCCTACTTTATGACTTCATTGAGTCATCCTCCCTTGAGGACGAAGTAGGGGAGAATAAACTATTGGTAATCACCTTCTATACATGATTCATGAACTATCACACTCAACTGTGACTACATTGAGTTGCTTTATTGCTTTGGTAAAACTGCGTGAACTTAGATTGAAGTGGTAAAATATGTGTGTTTGTTTAAATGATTCCAACCTGCACTGAATTTATGAAAACAATGAGTATAATTATTAATACTTTATGACTTTCTAAAAGTAGAAGTATTAAGTTAGGCCAAGATCGTGTAATATGTATTAAAAGGTGTGTAACTAAATCATAAACACAGAAAGTGTGTATATTACATCACCACAACTAGAGCGAATTGTAGCTTATTGTTACTAATAATGTAAATACTTAAAAGCATGTTTAGTAAAAATCATATAAATTATAAATTTAGTTTTTAGACAACTTACTTCATGGAGTCGTTCATGTTAATTTCGTTCGGAAGATAATTTTAGGAATCAGTTTTTTCTACGAAGACTTTTGTGAACTGTATAGTAGGCTAACTGTAATACACTTTCAAACTAACCAATTAGCAAAATAAAATAGAACATAATAGTTCCAAGTAAAATAAATCATACAAGTATGACGAAAAGTGGAACGCGATGTTGACGTAAACCTTTATTGATGTAGCATTGTGGTTTGAACGACATAATCTAAGCCTTCATGATTTTTTTTAAATGTAGCTGAGTCACAATGTAAGTAAAGCTACATTTTTAAATAACACCAGTGTTATTGCTTAAATCAAAACTAAAGTGTTAGGCTGGCTTAGTCATAATATAGAAATAGTAACTTAAAATATAATACTTTTGGCAATAAATAGATCTACCGAAATGCCTGTAAAGAACTTTCTATATTGCAGATTTATTGCCAATATTTAATAAAACGAGTGTAATAGCTTTAAAAAGATTTTAACAAGTTTTATAAATTTAAATGTTTGGATGTTTTTATTTTGTACTTTTGTAAAAATGTAAATTTATACATTAAAATAATTTTCGATGAGTAGGTTGAGAGTAAAAATAACTATGCAAAAGTAAGCACGTTCTAAAAAATAACAGTTATTATTTTTAACAGTTACGTATTAGCATTAGCATGAATAGATTTAACATTGATGCATTGCATGAGAGAAAATGATTTTTAAATAACATAAATATTCGACTCAAAAATAACAATACAGTACGACATATCCAATTTTAATAATGTGTAATATAAAATATTGCATAGCGCGAGAAAGCAATCACTACGAGCAGTTTTGTCAAATAATATAAAAAGAATAAAAAATATGATTTAATATGCCTATAGAGAAAGTACAGTATAGTAGAAGTAATAATTGTTTTTTTTTTTAATATAGTTAAAAAAAAAATAGTATCACATACGTCTGAAAACCAAAAATTTGTATTGGTGTGTATATAATCATACACAAGATAAAGGATAAAATTGGATTTGTAAAAGGCATGACGCTTCCAACCACTCAATGTATCAAATTTATTTGTTTTGATGTCTCGATCTGATTCCTGCAGCTGTACTTTGACAAACTCAACAACGACAATATCATGTTTTAATCAATAAACGGTTTTAATTAATCACTAATTGTACATTTTATATGTACTGTAGGTTATAGACGTTACTAGTAATGATGTGTAATTAATTAGTGCGGTATGTACTGAACACCTACGTTCATACCCCGGAGGTATTTTATGTAATCAGTTCCCCTCCAATCACCCGCCACTATCGCTATTCAACATTATTGATCATTGACATTAATTTTAGACGGTATAATTGCTTACACCGAGATAGTTTATTTATTAACTAGGGTTGTGCTTTTTATTGGAGAAATCTAAAGTTGTTGTTAATTTTTTATTTAATACAATTTGAGATTACCAATTCATATGTATGTTGTGTTACTTCATAAACAAAATTTCAAAATAGTCTAATTTTAATAATATTGGTATGACATATTTAAATAATTAAATAGTTTTATAATGTTGTCGTTTGAAGTGTTGAAGCATTAACTGATAAAGAGTAAAGTGAATTTTAAAATCTAATGCAAATGAATTTCTCATTTTTGCAGATGAATTGCATGGAAACGTTGAAATAATATTATTTTTTTACTATTTTCAACGTTGGATACGTTTTATTAATACCTAATGAAACTTCAGCTATATAAAACATTTACGCGATCTTAAAAAATACATGAAACTGAAAGAACTGTGCAGATAATACTGATATTAAAGTACGTTAAAAGTTCAGTTTGATATACCAGTTGATTCTTTTAAATCTGACTGATCTCGGAGACTATGAGTTTTATAATATTTTTGACATACAAATTTAAATTTTTAACGTTTTCTTCTTCCTTTAATGTACTAAAAATCTATCTTTGAAATTTCGAAATTAATCTCCATTTTAAAAAAATAGTGGCTAATTTAAAACTCGTATGGAAATCGAATTATGCTTGTAATATTAGTTGTCTAGGTTAATTTTATTTTCAACTTATAATTTCTAATTTTTTTAAATAGAAATAACTTTGTACAAATCGGTTTAGGTCTAAATTCGTATTTATTTATTTTACAAACATTTTAATGATCTCAATTGTTATGATTGTTATCTCAAGGTTATGTTGAGGAATTATGCTTTTAATGGGAGTATAATGGATGGATAATGGAGATTTACACATACACGTTAAAAGTTTCCACATATTGGAAAATCGGACCCATTAAAAACAAGTTATATTTTTACTAAACTGTAAACAGTAAAAGCATTTCTAATATTAAAACTTTACTGCAAAACAAATATATCTATTATTTCTAGGTTAAGATAAGGACTTTACACTCATACCGCTAAAAGAAGTTTCATTTAACAGGTGAGCTAAACTTCCTAAATATAGACCATCTGTTAAAATATATATACATGTTGTGGAAATTAAATTATTCTCTGCAATGTAATGCATTGTAAGTTACATGTGCGATGAATATCTAAGGATTGATGTTTTTAGAACGATTATAGAAAATTCGAATAATTTTGATCCACGCCATCATTAATCTCAAGTAGAAGAGATAACGTTGTGACCTTAACTTTGAAAACCAAGAAATTAAATAAATTTTCTTAAATTAAATTAAACAAATAAACAAATGGGGAACATTTTTGTGGTGGCACAACATTATGATTTAATTAAATTTAAAGTTAAAACAAATATGATTTCATATTAATGGACAAAATTTCAAATTTTAATTTACTTCTGTAATATTAATTGTCAATAATTTTCTGTTATTTTTTATCGATTTATTTTAATAAGTGATATTTAATACTCCAAATATCTGTCAATGTATCTGAGAAAAAAATTGTACATCTACTTGGGTGTTTATGTAATCACTTTAAACATGTATCTTTTGCGAAAAAGTTTGAAACATTATTAAACAAAATTTAATTAAGTGGCAACACTCGATTTTGTAAACATTTCCTTTTTCTAAATAAAATTATAAATCACGCAACATAATTTGTATTTTTTGAATCCTACTACAACTGTAAGAGGTTTACTAAAATATTTTATATTTATAGCTTTAATGATTATACTACAATGTTAATATTTTAAGGATTGTGCAACGATTTGAAAAGGCTATCCAAATGTTCTACTATCAATATCACTTTCAATATAAAAAAAATCTAAGCTTATAGAAAAAAGAAAAAGAAAAAAGAATTTATTCAAGGATAATCATGTTGTGGCTATAAAACCTTTATATATACTTTTACCAGTTTTTAAAAATAAAATATATTACTATAAACCTAGTCAACCAATTATATTAGTAAATTAGTAGATTATTTTTTAAATATGACTATACTTTATTATTATTAAACAAATAGCTTTGAAACAGCTAAGATCTTGGTTTTTATTTGATGATCTTAAAAACTTAAATTAATGTTTTTTTTAATAAAAGAAGTAGAAGCAATACTGACAAATACAAGTGTCACAGAGCAGATTTAGTTTAGTTTCTAATTTAATATCTTTTTGTGGAGAATATAACAATTTGCATTTAAATAAAGCTGGTGTTTCTTACTATACAAAATACCCTTAGGGATATGACCTTTGCTATAGAGACTGCAATTATATTAGATAACTTCAAGACTGGGGTTGTAATGTATAGCCCTATAGCTGCGGCATGCGTAGTAATGTCATTGTTATCTCTTCCCTTAGAATTCCTTTACTAATTCAAATAGTTTGCACAGTTTGGACCAGGTTTATTTCCTTAGGGTCATTTAAATTTACAAAGACAATAGGTTATTTATGTTAACATTATGTATAAAATAAATCAAATTAAAAAAACATTAAAAAATATGAAGAACAAATTGTATGCATTTAAATAATCACACTCAGAAAATATTAAATAAACAAAACTGGCTCTTTACTTTAGTGTTTACTGTTCTTCATATCCCACATTATACACAGAGCTTTTTAGTATTAACAGTTGTTATAATAAGTAGAAATTTGTTTTCTATAGCATTTCACAAAATGCTACCATTAACGTCTTTTGTGTTTGGTATAGTTCAATCATTTACACTTTAAGGTTATGCATTGTATTTATGTTGCAAATTGAAAATGTTAAAGTTAAGAATATAAGACTTCCTTAAGAATAGGGACACATGAAACGCTATAAAGATATTCATGATATCATCTTATTGTTAATTCTCTATTAATTAATTATTGAAGAATAATGCAAGATTAAATTACATAAATTAGACTGACTAGCCATAGAGGTTTATGAGATCATAACATGATGCAATCTAACTTCATTACTATTTTTTAATCTTCGGTCAAAAATAAAAATAAGTGTAACGTTTAGGTCAAGCTACCCTCTTTGTATATGTGAATCTTAGATGGTTAAACCAGTGGCGGCGATAAGAACCAGCGGCCCCCCCCGCAAGTTTGTTCATCGGGCCCCCCTCCCTCTATAATATATTTAAAACCATTATTACTATTGAAGAGTGAACGGGTTAATTTATTCATTAACCAAGGCATATGACCCGACATTTCCTTTACTGCACGAATGCCATGATAAATAGTTTTCGGTCTAAAGGATGACCGATATAAAATAAAATATTCAATTTTTGTATCCGTTATTCTTACACTCGCGCTCCAAGGACGAAACAAAAACCTACTACTGAGTCATGAAATAATTATGTTAAATATTAATTAAAGTAAATTCAATAAGAGAAATAATTTATATTTCATACAAAGAAATAAATGTATTGTTCATAGTACGATTTAAACTGGTCTAAAACACTCTTATTGGTTTTAACTAATTTTCGTCATAAAAACGTATATTAATAAGATTTGTATTCCTCTTAAATGTAGCAGTAATAGTATTAATGAGATTAGATAATTATTTTAACAAATAAATTAGTATTATTAGAGAAATCCAAGTGATTATGTTTTCACGGCTGTAAATATGTCACTTAATTATAAATTTATATAAGATTATGAACTTACCAAAAATCCATTCTGCACTGGTCACTTTCTAGTATATATTTTTCGGATTATCTCTTGTCCTTTGTTTATCCAATGCCAATGCTTTAAACTGAGTATTTTGTAGTTTTGTTCATTGTATGGCAATCGTTTATAAGTTATTTAGGTAATTGAACAACTATTTACACAATCACTAGATCACTTAATATTAAAAAAGTTATGGTTGAATAATTTAAATACCGTCAGTAGAGACAGTTTATCATAGTTTTACAGCCACATACACACTGAGTTATTGAATTTGGCCTAATCTGCGTTTTTTCAAAAGAAGAATCTCTTCCACAATTGTATCTACATTAATTTCTCGCGTTTCCAGTTGTTCAATACTGAGGATCGCCAAATCACTAAGTCTTGATTGACTCATAGTACTTCTCAAATAATTCTTGATAAGCTTTAATTTTGAAAGCTTCTTTCTGCTCTCTAAAAAATAATGGTTATTGCAGTTTTGCAGGCACAATCATGTCTGCAGACATTTAGCTTATTTTAGTAATTTTTTGACAATACTTACTTAAAAACCCGGTTAAGGCTAGCGGGCCCTGCGGGCCCGCTATCGCCGCCACTGGGTTAAACTATGAATTCTTTGCAATTCTGGTTCACCCACAATTAATCTTAAGCCAGCCTTGATGGAACTATTTTTAACTAACAATTAACTATCTTATATTCAAACATTAATATTATAAACTTAAATAAATAACGGGCAAGGTTATATAACCAAATAGGCCTACTAGGCCCTACCAAAGTATTATTATAATTTGAAGGAAAACTACGCTGTGGTCATTAATCAATCATCAATGGTCCCCCACCGTGTCGGTAGTCCCACGGTTACCAGTCAACTGTAATTAGTCAACCATAATTAATTAATAATGCCAATAATTTTATATATACAGTACAGGTTGTTGGTTAATCACGATGTCACTCGTCAGTCAATTCCACTAACCGCTGCTTCCGCTCGGTCAGCTGGCCTCTAGCAATCAAATATCTAGGTGTCAACTCAATTTTTAGACACCGGTCCGAATAGGATTAGAACCCGAGTGGATCCGACGCTTAATCATTCCGTGAAGGTTCGAGTTTAATCTTGGGTCTTTACATAATAATAATATTTGAGCTTACCAAAACCACCTATGAAATTAGGAAAGAATTAATCCCGAATAAATGCAAAAATGTATTGACTAAATTAATAAAAAACAAATAATAGCAGTTATATATGTATAAAGCCAAATGTTCACCTTACAATCTACAGTATGAATTGTTGTATTATATTATTCCGGTTGATACTTTTTTTTATTAAGTTTTGAATAAGGTATTTTCCTTAGACAAAATCTATATTTTTAGATGAATAGAAAAAGGAGATCAAAAGGCCGGGTAAAAATGGTGATATCTTAAGTTAACTTATTTTTAATGTTTTGACAAATCATATCAAAGATGGAAAAGCAGGATTTTTTTATTATTTGGGTGAACAAAATCGTGAGTAGTACAGCTTTTAAGAGAACATATTTTATAAATTCAGTAAAAATGTAAATTAAATATACCTACATTTAATGTTTTTAAATAAATTTACTCAAGAAAAAAATACCCGTTTCTTATTGTAATTATAACACAGAACAATGCTTATATATTATATGCAAAACGTATTGTGTTAGTTTTCTACGGTTTTATAAAGTAAACAAGATCACATTATAAAATTATTTACATGCAATGATTGTGTTAATTTAGCCAGAAGAAAGGCAACCAGTTAAAATGGCTTAAAGAATGAAAATATTATTTTGTCAGAACCCATTGATTTAATACGCTTGGAACAGTTCAGGTAGTTTTATTTACTATTATTTTGAAATACCATCTATTTAGTTTGGTTGCAATAGTTATTAGATGTTATTCAAAACTAGCGGACCTGTCAATGCTTCGATATTGTTTCATTTAATTTTAAGTCTAGTTCTTACATTTCATTACTTTGACATAAGTAATTGAATTGTAAATGGGTTTTATGTGACTAAGAATACTATTACAGAAATTTAGTTTTATAGCTTGTAGGAAGTTAGTGAAATTTATTTTTATTGTATAGGGGTCTAAAACATTTTAATCTTTTGTTTGTAGTGACCATATTCTTTAAACAATCCTGGTACTAGTATGTCAAATTGTGAAATTTTAGAGAAAATAGTTAAGTAGTAATTGAGCATATAGACAAATCATGTGTATTGGTTATTAATTAAATTAAAGAGTAGTTATTCCAGTTCATGCCTTTGACTTTCGTAGTCAAATTGCAAATAGCTTTTTATATCAGTTAAAAATAATATTACATAATTTTAGCTTTATACCTCGTAGGAAGTTAGTTTAATTTATATTTGTTTTATAGGGGTAGTTAAATAATTTCAATCCCTTAGACTGTAGTAATTGTAACTTCTAAACACTCCTGACAATGGATATGGATAAAGTGTGAAATTTTTAGTGAAATCGGTAGAATAGATTTTAAGTCTAGAGAGGACAAAGGAACAAAGAAACATTCATTTTTATATATATAGAGATGTACTATATTTATTCATAAAACTAAAAAGTCTTAAATAATAATTTGTATAAATTAACTAATCATAATATTCGGGATTGTATTGATAGCGAGTATATCGGCTTCATTTTGTTTCAACTGGAGTGTGTAACTAAAAGTTGTAGCCGCCTGCAAGCTATGATAACACTGTTACAAAAGGATTAGTCCGCGCAACTGATATGAGTTTTATAACAAACATTGGTATTGTTCTGTTTCATTGGGGTGAACTCGACTTCATTACTGGGGTTGGCTAAGTTATCAAAAGCTTTATTTGCTTTTTGAATAATAATGACTTACAGTATAAACAATTGTACGTCTGGGGGAATCTAAACAAAAATTTAACAAATAACTGCTAAATGCAAACGTATTCCGTCAGTATAAATCTGTATAAAAACATCTACCGAGTAAAATATGCTGATTTGTATGGTATTCTTAATCATTAAAAAATATAGTTATGTTCCAAAAATTAAATGAATACCTAATACAATTAATGACAAAAGGATTTAGTAACCTATTTGATATCAGCTATTACAAACTGTAGTAAATAGCGACACATTAATAATTCCACAACTTATTTGAGCAAGAAGACTAGAAGTTTTATGTACAACTTTTATTTAATTTATGCTATATAGTCGTTGATACTATTTTATCTTACTTGATTGATACTATCTTACTTGATTATACTATCACAATGATTTTCATACTTTACTGTAGTATGTGCATATAATTAAGTTCTCATTAGTAATCTTTCATTTGTATGCATTCCTTTGGTGCACTCAAAACATTTTGTTTGAAATTGCGTTGCTAATTAACTTAGCATTATAACCTGTATTCATTCTAATATGTTAACTAATATTCTTTCTCTATGCTAACTAATGAAGACGGATGAGCAGTATTCAGCTCAAATAAACCAAACGAAGCATCTAGGACTGAACCTACTCACCTGTGTTAAGAGGTTTCAAACGTAGAAAATTTTGCAAGCGCGTTTATCCACCGTGCCACCCTTTACGAATTCGTTTTACGAATGTTCGTAAACACATAATTTTTTAAAATTAATAACCTAAATTTAAGTAATAAAACATGAATTTAATTTGGAATGTTTAAATACAAGCTTCTGGCTTGGTTAAAACACAAGTTTAATAATAATGTTATCAAATTTTGTTGTTAAGATTTCTAACCACCCTTTATTTGATGGCTTAATTTAATGTAATATTAGTTAGTATTATATATTTGAAATTGAGTACACAAATAGTATATTTAATGACTAGTCCGTGAAGTAAGCTATTTCGGCACGAGATCGAGTTTTAAATTCGATCAACTACTGCAATAGCATTTTTTCGATGACTAATGACCGCTACTTTTTTTATCACTCATAAAAAAGTAATTTTAAGGTTTTTATATCATCACTCACTTAACTTACTTTTTTCTCTCTACTCTATTTTGTTAACTTTCCGTATTCATATTCGTAAATAGATTTTGTTTTTTCAGAAAGTAATTTTTCTACGATTCCTTTTTTTGTTTCAATTATTATTTACTCGTTTTCTGCCATAAATTATATTTTTAGATAAAAACAAAAGTAAGAAAATCACTAAAATGAATAAAATAAATATTGATTGTGTAGAGATTAATCGCATATGAAAAACTGTTGTTTTTAATGCAGTGTGAAAAAAATTGCATTGCTTCCTAATTCCTACATTTTAAGTATTTTAAGCTGTATTTCATTTTTATTATTATTAATTTGTAATTTGTTTATATTTTTGTATGATTTTTACTTTATGCTAGTTAACTAATGAAGATTGGGAATTAGAATGTAGCGCAAATAAACAAAACAACATCCTCTAGTATCGAGTTGAAAATATATCAACTAATTGTAAGTAATATTTTCGAAGCTCAAATCAATTTATTACAAAATATTGAACAGTACGAGTGAAACTAAATGTGATCATTAAACTCAGTAATGTGATCCATTAAAAGAGAGTTTTAAAATGAAGATGGATTGTCTATAAACCTGACAAAAGTAGGTTTAATAAATTGTGATAAAGCGTTTTGTGGCGGAGTTGGGGATTATTATGTTCGTTGACGATTAAAGTATTTAATACCAGTTATACATCCCCAATGGCGACTGTAACTCTGCGATAGGTTTATTGATTTCATATACAGTTATTATTTAGTAGCTTATTGTATAAATTCAAATTTTTAAAAGAAAACCCTGTAATTGTTTTGTTTGAAATGCAATTGTGTATATGGCAGGATTTAATAATATTTTGGACAGTTAAAGGAAATATATTAATAATGCTTATAAATTGTAGAACGATTTGTGTTTCTGTTATGTCAAATTGAAATAGGAGAAAATGTTTTTAGTTTTATTTAAATAGATATTTAGATATAAAATGAATTACATTTTCTATTATTAAAACATAAGATTTACTGGAAATAATGTACTTACATGCACTACCTTTTTATACTACTATCTTTAGACAATGCTAGCCTGTTATAAACTTAAATATATTTAGAAGTTGTTATTTATATTGTTGGTTAAGACTGTTTAGGTATATACAAGTATTTTAATACGATTCACAGAATGCTGAATATGGAATGCACAAATCACGGAAATATTTGTTATGTTTTGCACTAAATTACTTACACCATCTCGAATGTTGACTATTAGAATATTCTCCTATCGTTATGGAGTTAGACAGCTGTCATTATTTAGCTATAAATAGAAAACGTGAGATTTTAATCTAGAGCTACATTATATGTTATAAGAAAAGGAGTTTTGAAACACAGAAAGTATTTCTGTAAAATATTTTTAATAGACATTCTTAAATTATGTTATGAAAACAAAATATAAATTTGAATCAAACCTACTTAAAATTTGTGATTTCATTTTAAATTACCTAATGTTAAACTCATATTTTAATATAGGAATTTTCAATCATATGAAGTTAACAACACTCATTGATGCATTTTTATTTATACCTACAAGTTAGCACTTAATGATGATAATGATTGTTTTAAATTGTCAATACCGCATGTTTCGTGCTATAAGTGTCAGTCGTATGGTTATATGCATTTATTTAAACGTTTTTCTATTCCAATCAAGAAAAAAAACGTATAGTATGTCATCTTTATTTATATGTAGATGGCTGTATAAAGGGGAATTATATTTCGTGCTAGAGTTTTATTTGGATAGAAAATTAAATGAACTGGTAACTTATCTCTGGCGTTTAGCTAAAAATGGAAAATATTGAATTATAACTTTAAAAACAAGAATGCAAAATCAAAACGTTTGAAAAGGACTTTATTAATTTCCAAAACAATTAACACCAAAAATGACAATGAAAAACGTAATAACTGAAAATTTGATAATGTATATAATACTAAATTTCTACTAAGTATATATAGAAATGTTAATTATATAACAATCCAGAGTCCATAATACATTATGAATTACTTTTAAAATTAAGCTGAAGTATATATATATACAGTTTTTAATACATTCAATTACACGTAAATACAAGGGTTAGATAACATACAGGGTTAGTTAAAGTCTGGAGACACCCCTCTAACTGTTTAGTGAGTGTGTAGAGAAATCAAATTCATGAAATATTTATAAGGCATAAACATGTCCTTTTTTTATGTATGGGGCAACTTTGCCCCCATATACAAAATTGGAAATTTTGGGGGCTGCTCAAAATTTTCTAATGTAGTCCTTTATCGTGTGACCCCTCATATTAAATGTATTGATAAAAGAAAACGAACGAGGTCTCTATTTTAACCATAATCAAAATGGTGGTGAATAGGAACATGATCAAATTACATTTTATTATACTGTAACTAAACAAACACATCGGTCTACAATTACAAAAATTTCCATCGATTTAGAAAAAAAAGAACACTATCCACACACTGTTGGACTTGCCGGCCATAATGTGGAGAGGCTCCGTCTTGTTGGAACCAAACTTCTTCAATATCATTGAATGTATGAATGCCTGTATAGCGGGAATGATCCGTTGTTGGAGCATAGTTAAGTACACCTCAGCAGTAAAGTTTAAAAGAATTGTTCAATAACTCGTTTACCTTTTATACAAAACCTTACGTCGATTTATTTAGGATGTTGAGTGTGTTTTTCTCGCTTCCATTTGATATCACTCCACAGGTCTTCCTGATCTTGGACAATTCCTAAGAAAACCTGTTTCATCAAAACGTTTAATTGTTTTTTGAACAGCAGATCTTAATATAAGGTGTTGATCAGGAAACGAATCATTGAATAAATTTGCTACTTCATTGTAAGATTGAATTCGATCACCGTAACTATGCATCTTTGACACTGTTATACGTTCCTGTTCACTTAACTCCATGATAAAGTAGAAGAAAGATGATATTCAGGTCAATACCAGTGGCAAGAGACTGACAGTACGTTAACTTCTCAACCACTGATAAGACTTACGGACCAAAACAGTTCAGACGGGTCAGAGTTCACTTGTGGAATTACATTCTCTTAAGGTGCGTTGTGATTGAAGCGACTGGGGCGATCATCGCAGTCAGACTGTTGTTATTGAAGCGACTATTCTACCAGTCGCCCGTTCATTTTTGCCAAGTACGAACTGTTCCACTGGACGTTATTATGAGTCTATACGTACGTATACTATAGTACGTATAAGTATGTATAGACTACTATACATACAGAGTGTAAAATAAGTCTTGGTACACCTCGATATAATTTAAATAGGTTTTATATGTCTTCACCTAAGAGTAAAATAATAACAGTCCATAGATCAGATTTTGTATATCTTTTTCTATCTTTGAAATAATAGAAAGTTAAAAAAATAACTTACAAAATACCATTTTTGAGCGTAGCGAATGAATGCGTTAGTTGATTTTTATTTTCTTACCACATAAGTTCATGGTTTTCAAAGGACTTTCTAATGATAAGACACAAGATTAAAAAAAGTTGCCATTAAAAAAATTTAAGTTGCCCCCTTTAACCCTCCCTTCGAAATTGTAGGCAACATTTTTAAACCCCCTTAAACACCAGAAAAAAGTGTAATAATAGAGATTGTAATCCGAAAATCAGCTGCTACGTCACCCAATTGTATATACAAAATTTATTCCTTTGAAATATGTTAACCCTTTTTGTTACACATAATATTAAAATTTAGAGCCATGGCTTATATTACATAATATTTCAAGTTACAAAATATAATATAATATAAATTCTGTTCAATTATAATATTCCAATACATCAGTCTTATAAGGTAATCTGTTATTATCCTTTTTTTAATGTTTTTAATGAGACATCTTTAAAAAAATTACAATCATTTTGTTCACTGGGTAATAATCGCTCTGTGACTGAGATTATATCTGCTCCAGTACCAGTCGCTCGCTATAGACGCTAGCCATTTTAGCGATAATCGCTCCAACTGAACAGGACCATTTGAACCATGCAAAGCAGGCGCGATGATCACACCAGTCGCTTCAATCACAACATACCTTTAGTTGGGATTTCCCAATAATTGTGATTCTTTTAACTGTTGTTATTTTTTGTAGGTTTGATATAGCGACCCTTAATAGGCTTGTTTTCTTTTATAAATACCTTCAAAATAAGGGGCCTTCATTTAAAAATTTTAGCAGTACCCCAATATTTCCAATTTTGGATATGGGTGCAAATTTGCCCATACATAAAAATTGTGCATTTGCCTTATAAACATTTTATGAATATATATTTTTTCTATCCACTCACTAATCAGTTAGGAGGGGTGTTTCCAGACTTTTAAATAACCTAGTATGATTATATCTATAGTGGCTTTTAATGTACTTATTCAATATGTATTAAAAATTAAAATTTATAAAAAATAATACTTTCGATATTTTAAGGTTTGACCTTCCTACTTTAACATTTTCAAGCCTAATAAGATGAAGAATAAATTAATATTGTCAGATAAATAACTATAAACAATATAAAGTATAAACATAATGAAATAACACCAATCTAACTTCACTAGTCTCATATTATATTTTTTGTATTTTCTCCTCCACATTTTAACTATGAGACATCTGTTGCAAGTCATTTTAACAAATTTGATATTCGGTTTATTACTACCCCCTATTAGTTCTATTTATTTCAGTAACATACATTTTTCACTTTTAAATATATATTTTATAAAACCTCAGTTCAGAAGATTTGGATTATCTATACCTTTGCAAGTTTTAGTTCTAGTAAAATCCTTTAACATTTAAATTGTTGGAAATTACTTATTTGCCACTGAATATACAATCTTTGGTGTAGTTTACACAGTACACGAGTTCGGTTCAGTTTGGTAATCTCTCAGCACGGCCAACTTGCTATACACAGAGAATTCACCTACTGCATTATTAACCTACTTCTTTACCTAGAGAATGGGTTTATATAGCTTTAAGAGGCATTAGATTTTCCAGTGTTGCCCAACGTGTCTATTGTCTTTGTCTTCTAGGTTAGTTTGTTAAAACTTAAATAGGCAACTGAAATTTTAATGTATTTATATTTTACAAGCACCAATTAATATTTCTGTATATTTTCTTTAGAAAATAATAACAAAATAAAATGAAATGTAATAGTTCACCCATATTTTAAAATTGTATGACAATATTAAATTTGTTATTATTCATATAGTAGCATTTTGATAACTTAGAAGTCTACGCAGCCTCTACATTATGTATATACTTCGTGTATATTATACAAGTTACATTCCCAGTTACACTGCTGCTTTCCAGAACACACACCCTTCTTAAACCACACATGCCATAGCGTCTAGACGCTGTTATGTCTTATGTTTTGTGATCTAAAGGCAAATATTCACCATGTGCTGCCGTGAAGATATCCATATCTTACTACTTTGTCTTAATTAAATATTCCTAGGATAAACATTCACATCATAAAAATGGTGTTATTTAACTTTTATATTTTAATCGATTTTTTGTACTATATAAAACTACCGTTTGCTGTCTGTCTATCTGTTAGTTTATAACAAAAGTACCAAAGAACAGATTGTCATGCAATTTTTTCTCAAATGAATGCACAACATCTGAGGAGGCTAAGTTTGATTAAAATTGGTTGAATTTATTTATTTGCCACAATACTGCACATACAGGAAAAATGTCCAATGCCAGAAGACATGTCAATGCAATAAAAAATATTACAATACACAAACATTCAATGACACATATTTAACACTACAATAACAAAGTTTAAAATGCATACTATTTAAACAGTTTGTTTTAACAGAAACTACACATACAAAAATGCCAAAGGCAATCGGTACATTTCTGCAACATAAACTCCCCAACTGAATAAAAACAGTTCTCCAAAAAGTATGTTGTTAACACCTTTTTAAATTTATTTAAATTTTCAATTTGCTTGAAATAACTGGGATTTTTTGTATATTTTAATACATCTATAGTTTGGTGTTTTATCAAACATTGTGGTCTTATGTAAAGGACAAAATTGAACAAATGTTTACATCTTGTTGATTATCCATGTTCGGGTTTATACTTTAAAAATTTAGAATAATTAATTAGCTTTAACAAAACAGAATTCATTCAATATAATATACTTAAATCCTTAAAAAAATTCTGTGTTTGTAATATTCTTTTACTATTTAATTAATTGAATCTCCCCAGAATATAATCCCATAAGAGAGCCGGGAATGTGCATAGTACACTATCCTGGTTGTAGCCATATCGGTAACTCTCTTTATAAGTATTACAAAATAAGCTTTATTTAGCTTTCCAGTTAGGTCTAAAATATGATTTTGCCACGAGAGAGAGTATTATAAACTACTAACCCTAAGAATTTCACATAGTTTGTCTGTGTTATTAGAGTGTGTATTAAATATTCATCATCAACAAAAGAAGATCTGATGTGATTTGAATCGAAATTTATTATATGGGTATTTTGAATATTTAAAAGAAGGCTGAGTTTAAAAATGTAAGAATATTTAAGTAAACCTCTTAAGTTAAAAAAAAAAAAAAAAAAAAAAAACACAGATCTTTAACTAAGTTATATCCCTCAAGATTGTTTTAAAGACATGACTCAAGATTTTCAGTGACTAGCTAATTTTCTTGAGAGATCAAGTTGTTTATCAGTACCAATTATATTTATTGTAGATTCCATTGTTTCCATTTATTTACTGTTTTAAAGAAAAATTTCTATTTTTAATATATACAACGCAATTTCTTAAAATGCTCAGTAAAATCCTATTCCTTGTCAAAATACTCTGTGTACTACTTAAAAGTAAAACCTCCAAAAAATGTTTATATATTTTAAGAAATATAAACAAATGTTAAGTTTTTATAATTTTGTATATAATTTGTTGGCTGACGGAAAATTTAGGATTGATTTGGTTGATAAAAATACCATTTTGACTACATCAGCAGGCTTCGTGCTGGGTCTGCTCCTGGATATGATGGGGTGTCAGCATCACTTTTAAAAAGCAATTGCAATTTTTTTGTAAAGCCTCTTTATCATATCATAAACCTAAGCATTGAGTCGTTTAAAGTTCTAGAAGTATTTAAACTGGTGAAGGTTGTTCCTCTATACAAGGCTGGGGATTTGGCGGATGTTGGTAATTTTCCTATCTCTATGATGAGCGTGTTTTCTAAAATAATTGAAAAATGTTAAAAGATCAATTAGTGTCATACTTAAATGGCAATAATAACTTCGACTCTGCCACAGCATATTTTAGCATTATTTTTGTTAGTTCGAAACAATCACTGATATTAAATAACTAATTATGGATTGTGAAAAGCCATTTATGTATGTTTGTATTAATATTATTTGCTTTATATTTGTTCATTTTAAATATGCGGTGGTGTTAAGATACCATATATTTGTGTAGATTTGTATTATTAATTATAATATTAGATAAGTAATTTGTAATACTGCCCGATGAGTCCCGATGATTTTCACAGACAAAACCACCTAACATTTATTTAGTAAGATCATCATCTCAACCAGTTTTTATTTTTAAAAGAATTTTTTAGAAATATACTGTATCTTTGTGTTCTATTAAACATCACAAGACGCTCAAGAAAAATTTAAGAACATTAGAAATCTAAAATTTATGAAAATATTTTTACTGTCACATTACAATCTTTAGTTTTCAATATTTATTGATTACTAAATACAATTTAATTGCAATCAGAGAATCAATCTCAAATAACGTGTTAGTCTTAAATGTTTGAAGTCTTTACAAAAACCCTGTACTTTCAAAAAGATATTTTTTAAAGACAATCTACTTTAAAAGTTTAGTAGTATGCTAAAATAATGTAATATAAGCTATTCATACCGTTTTTTGGCAAGCAATATTTTTCGCCAGCTAAATCCAATAAATACCCCTATCGGCGCGGCGACTCCAGCGCTTTATTGTAAATCGTATCTAAACAGTACAATTTCTTGCAGCTAAGCGCTTTGACATTGCCTCATTTAAAACCATTTTATAAATCTATTTCTTGTAATTGAGTGCTGAATAAAAACCGAGAATATTCTTTATAAAATTGCGGATCCAGCTTACGATTCACTTTTAATTATAACATTTTTATTGTGTAAAGAAAAAACTTCAAACTTGGTGCTAAAAAAATATCAATTACGTGACAAATGAACGGGATTTATAAGAATGTAAAACGCAAAACAGATGCATATTGTGACTGTGGTTAAAATGAGACCTTGCAAACAATTTTATGACAAAAAATAAACGAAATATTAAAAAAAAATGTAACATTGCTCTTACGAGATAAACATCCAAGATGGCCGCCACTACTGCAGACTCTTGGCCACTAAGTAAGCTCTGTGGCTGTAGGAACATCGATGAAGTTGACTCCTACAAATACTTGGGTGTTTTGTTTGATAAACGCTTAAATTGTTCGGCACATGTTGACTATTTGAGTCGTAAAATCATAAAGTAAATATAAAGCTATGTTTTGAAAATTTAAATGAAATATTGTACTTTATTGAAATAAGACAGCTGTAATTTTCATATTGCCAGTCTTTCTTTTGGGGAAGGGATAATACTTTGGGGTTGAGTCTGCAAAACCATACTGGTTCTCTTAGGTGTCATCCTGAGATCTGTTATGATGATGGCACTGCGTAAACCAACAAAAATACATCCATCTAATGAGATGTAAGTCTGTTTTAACGTATTTAATATATGACAACTTTTTGTAAAAACTTTTTTTAACTTTTTTCAAATAAATTCAAATTCCATTTTTCCATTTCGAGTCATTTGCATTTAAGATGACATTCTCAAGCAGTGGTATAAGAACAGATAGTCTTTATAGATCTGTATCCACGACTAATTCATATTACATATCACAGATGATTTTCCGTAATATTACAAGAAACTTGAGACTATTTAAAAATTATAAAGTTATTGCCTATAAAAAGCAAGTTTCTTTATGGTTGGAGGAAGTAGGGAGCGATTATTGTTAGTAATTTCTTTGGTGTATGTATATAGTAATGTTTATATGTCGATCTTTGAATCTTTTTATTTTTTATCTTGCGTTCTACTTCTGATTCTTTGTAAGGGTATTTTTGTGTGGGTACTGCAGTGACGTTGTTTACTAGTGCTGACCTTATTTATAATTTTTTTACATTTTAAAATTGTATTTTTCTTTTTATCTCTTCTCTTCTTTTTCCATAATAACTATTTTGGAAAGTTATGTTGTGCACGACTCGTGTGCACTTAGACGCTTAGTGTCTATGTGGGCACTATCCATAGATGTACTTATATTTTGTTTAATAACTTTTATGTAAAATTTGATTTATGGAATCAATAAATAAATAATTGTACTTGATTGGATTTTTTCAAATCGGGCTGTATTTTTTGTGTTATAGCTTGTTTAGTGCTGTTTAAAAAAATACAGATTTTCAAATATATTTTATGTAAAAAATGTGCTGTACCATTTTAAAAAAATGTAAAGTTGTTGATGTTGTAATTTTAATTTGAATACAAATCGTTTTAAGAACGATGAAGCAGTCTTTAGTTATTGCCATTTTTAACCTTTAAAGTAAATATCCCCGATTGGTCTATATATTTTACGGAATTTCCAAACTTAGTACAACTTTAATCAGTGAAAACATAATTCTCTTGGGAGTTAAACTAAGAATTAAATAGCCAATCGAAAAGCTGCCCAAGATTAAAACATTTTACTGCAATAAAATAGACGGTATTTACAAATAAAACTCAAACGTCATGCCCTCCCCTTTATTCTTTTGTACTAAAAACAATGTTTGACTTTAATTATTTATTAGTTAAAATGTACAGGTTTATATTGGTTGTAGTTGTTTGTGTATATCGGCTACACTCCCATTGATGTAATTTCACTTTTAATTTTTTTATGTGATGTAGAAAAGTACACACCTTAATAAGAATAACTATTTCAAAGATTGTTAAATTTCTTCGTTTTACTTTAATATTACTTAGTTCAATTTAATATTTATTCTGTAATAAGCTATTTTAAAATGAAGGAAGTAATGAACTGTGTGAATAGTTTAACCTAAGCTGGCGCAGTTAGTATGTATATACTGTATATATAAACATAATTTTGTGATACACATAATAAAAAATATATGTTTTACCATTGTATTGTTCATGCAAATGTTTTTAATTTATGCGATACGAGAAGCATAAGTTAATGCATAAAACTTTTGTCAGTTTACAAACAAATGTACAAACATAATGTCGTAGTTTTTATTGTTTGTAATAGACGATTTCATTTTGAAAGCTAGGCATATTATAGAGATGGATTTACCATTTTGTAATAAATATATTTTACAATTATTGTTTTGTCTTTTGAAGATTGAACACAACAAAATTGGCAATACGCCATCCATCTATCAAATAGTATTCAAATTGTAATATTGCTTTATTTTACCTTAGGGGATTTTCCCCTAGTGTCTGGGTAGAACTCAATCAGTAAACATTTGAACGAAGGGAAGGACTTCAAAGAGATCTAAGATAATTGCCAGAGTAACGGAATCATAAGTACTCCCTGAGCTATGAGTCATCGCGACTAGTAGTAGATGACTAGTACTTTGTTCTTTAAGCTACAATAGATCGCAGCACAGTTTTTAGTCTAGTTAAAAATGATATAGCAGATCCTTTATAATACTCTCTCTCTCTCTCTCTCTCTCTATATATATATATATATTTATATATACATGCGTGTAATTCGCAATAGAAAATTTTGGGCATCACCAGAAATGTTTACTCAATAAAAAGGTTGTACACAATTCGCAAAATGTGCATTTCCGTTCTTATGTTATTGTGTCTGTTTGTTTATGTGTGTGTACGTGCATGTACTAGTGCGTTTGTTTGCGATAGTAAGTATACCCTCCGCAGATTTAATATTTCACTTCGTCCACTGTCAGAAACAAATGCTATCTCCCGCAGTGCGTAAAATTGAATTCGCACTTATCGATGAGATTAAAAATTCAGGACAGTGCCTGAAATCTGATATTAGGAATAAAATATAAAAATTTGCCAATAAAAATGAATGTAAAACTTATTATAAAATATAGGCTACAGTATTTACATATTATATACTTAGAAAGTTGTAATACCTACTATTACTTATCGCAAAGGTAGAAGTGTCATAAATACACTCAACTATTTCAGATGTACAGAAATAATATGTTTCTCAGATTGTAAAAAAATAATTAAATAATTTCACAAAAATTCCTTGGCCCATTTTTTCTAGCTTATTAAAATAACGGCTTGTATGAAAAACAAACTAAAACTAAAACTATTAATTTTGTTGTTATAAATTATAGGACTAAACCTTCCTAGTGAATTTAAATAGGTACATCTCAAATACGAGTACAAGTTTGAAACACTTACGTAATGTTAGTTTGTACAATCTGCTCTAATTGCTGAGATTGTATACTACAGCAGCTTACAGTAGGCATACTTATATATTTCAGAACGTCCTTCACTTATCAATTCTCATATTGTATGTTTTCAGTATGCACTTATTGTAAACGTTTATTAACTGCTCATGGTTTTATCAGAATATTTTATCTATGCCAACAAGTCACTAAAAAAAAAGAGATATTTTCCCGATTTCATTTGTCGTACCTGACGATTACATTTGTGGTAAAAAGAAGGAGTTTATTTTAACAAAAGATTTTGGTTCTGGCTGAGGAAATAAATCAAGAGGGATTGCGTAACCGTGAAGATAGCGAGAATACTCCTGACAAATCATTGTGAAGGAATTAAATGTAAATCTTGCTTAGGGTAAGCCTTAGTGAAATCTTAACTTAAGTTAAAATGTGTTGATGGCCATTTTCTTACGGAAAAAAGTCATTTATTTAATTTTAAATATGTACAGTACTATTGTGCGTAGTATTACATATATAAGGTAATGTTTTGTTCCATACAATCTTTCTCTGGCAATTTTATGTTGTATTTTCTTTACATATTTATGCATGAAATTGAATTGCCTATTAATCTATATATATATATATATTATTGAATCAAAAATGAATAAAATGAATTTGGAAATTATTTGATTTATTATTAGTCTAGCTGTGCCCACGTCACAACTTTCGCGAGTAGAGCAATTAGAGCTAATGTGTTCATAGACTCTATTCATATCTTCCAAAAGTACAGTGAGTAAAATAAAATGTGAATTTTGTTACCAATTGATATGTGTCAATGTTCTTGAAATGCCGGAAACTAGTTATAAAAGACAGAAAGTTGATTAATATTGTTCAGTTTGTATTTAGGAATTGGCATTTAACTATTGACCACTTACATAATTTAAAGGGATAGCAGAAGAGCCTCTTTAAATTTAAATGTTTTTTGGTAACTTCCTTGGTGTCTCTCAGGCTTTCAATAAAGTGTGGTGTAAGAGGAGTTCTTGTACAAACTAAAACGAGATCACCTAAAACAATTTATATTTTAAAACCATATTTGTGAGACAGGATATTTCGTGTTAAGCAAGGATAAGTTTTTCAGGATCCAAACAAATATGTTCAAGAGTACCATAAATAAGTGGCCAGTTATGTTCTTGATCTATGCAAGATCCATACCGCTAAAATAAATAGCCACTTTGTAAACAATACTAAGGCGTTGTCGGTTATTAATACTGTTGTAGAGAAAACAGAGAATCTTCAGAAAACCCAGGGAAAATCAGTACATGGACAGATAATATCGTATCCTGCTAAATGTTCCTAAATCAGTTAATGTTAATTTCACAAATACAACTTTGATGCATGTACCTTTATCCATAAAGTTTCAGACAATTTCTTTTAAAACAGAGGCAAAGTTTATAAAGTAATTTAACTTTACTTACTCTTTGCATACTTTAAAATACAATAAAGCTAATTTGTTAAATCAAGTTCGATAATTATAAAATTATTTTAGATTTTGCTTTAGCTTAGAACCTTTTGTCTAACAAAAATTTGTCATTTTTAGAAGTAGTCAAAAAATAAGTCAATGCCACTGGACAGTATTTTGCTGAAAACTAGCCTAACAATCAATCCATGTAAAACTAAGTACATAAACTTCAGTAGAAAGCATAGCTCAAATCTGACACCAAGTGTCATGCTAGGTGATAGTATACTTGAAGACGTGCAATCAATACAATTTTTGGGTCTTCTAATTGATGACAAGTTGAACTGGAATGACCACATTAGCAATATCAGTGCAAAAATTAGCTCAGGTATATTTGCACTGAGCAGTTTGAAGCCATACTGTGGTAGGTAGATACTTTTAACAGCCTATTATGGGCTGGTGTATCATTATTTGCACTATGGGGTTCTTCTTCGGGGAAACTCATCAGTTCAAAACATGAAAAGAGTGTTTGTCTTGCAAAAAAGGGCCATAAGGCTTATTGCAGGGCTACATAAAAGACACAGTTGTAAAAACTATTTCAAGAATTATGGAGTACTTACACTTCCATGTATTTACATACTTGAAGTGTTGCTTTTTTTGAAATTCAAGTGTGATCATGTCCAAAATATGGATATACACAACTACAGTGCCAGACAAGCTTGTGAGTATCGTGCCAGACAGCACAGGTTAAATTTATAAAGTAAACTTCCCTCACAAGCTGGTGCAAAGTTCATGAATAAGCTTCCTAAAAGCATTCAAAATTTCCCAGGATTTTTAAAATCAGTCTTAGACAATTTCTATTGTCTGGATCCTTTTACTCGGTGGATGAGTTCCTGCATCATGATACTCTTTTGTGATAGATGTGATCTCTTCTTTTTTTGTGCATTGTGTTATTGTATTGTTTCATTTTAACTGTATTTGTGTGTTTATACTTTATTTCAATTTCTTTAAATTTAAGTAAGGATTTTAGAATAAAATAATATGTATTTTTGCAATTTACTTGTAGGATATCTTTGTTGTTTTATGTATTCTGTTTTTAGTGAGAAATGCATTTTATGGCTGATCTCATATACTTCAGAACAATTATGTAGATCTAATTATAGATTTTTTTTTATTTATAAATTTTAAACTGTCTATGTTTCCTAAAGTATTTGTAAGTATGGGTATTGTGATATATGTTTACTGATTGTTGTCATGTAGGCTTATCACTAGGTGCCTCTATATTATATTATTTACTGTGAATTGATACTTGACTTGTCCTATACAAAATGTAAAATTTGTCAAAAGGATGCATAAATTGAAATTGGAAAAAAATGAAAAAATTTAATGGACTGCATGTTATAAACATGTAAAATTTGTTTGATATGGTAAGTAATAGCATTACCTCTAATGTACGTTCAATTGTTCATTTATCTCTTTATGTTTATGAATTTTCTATATACATATCTACTAAAACATAACAACTTCAAAAAGAACACGCCAACTAACAAATAATAAACTGCAATCATGAACCCATTGTTTCATATTTAAGTGTCCAGTGCTAAAAACACGTTGTACGGCCTTTAATAGTTGTAGATGGAACTACAACCCTACTTTGTTTATAAACGGAACTTAACTTCTATCCGATAATACTCTTACATTTCTAGGTCTCATATTCAACCATAGATTTTCTTAGAACCAACATGTGACAAATTTGAAGTAATGGTGGTTATCCAAATTCTAAGCGATTCTCATTATAATGCCGACCGGAAATGCATGCTGCGATTTTACCGTAAGATTAATCTATCATAAATTGAGCATGAAGTAAATCTATGGACTATGGTTCCATAGTATATTCGTCAGCCAAGTTATCGGTTCTAAAAAATATTGATTCCGTTAATTCGTTTTAAGAAGCTTTCCATTCTAGTCCCACTTACAATTTGCTTGTTAAACTCTTAAGCCATCGCTCACGCGACGTAGACAAATAAATGCTGCTAAAGTTGTATATTTGTAACTCTCGCTGCAAAGATCCCATCCCACATATACTATTGTATTTATCAATAATTTAACTAAGTGGAATGAATACAGTCTATAACCGACTGCACCTTTTTGATTCAGGGCTACACGATACACTTACCCTTAATAAGCTAGGTTTTGTGTTAGCTTCTACATATGAAAATACAATATGTGTTGTTAGTCACGGACTGATCGAGTTCCTTACGTTAATGTCTTGCTGGCTAGATATTAATACAATACACTCCTTCGCAGCTGTTCATGTTATCTGTGTCCTTGATAAATATCAAGTACAATAATTTTGATGACTCTTAACTATATAATAACATTGGATGCTTATTTCCTCTGACATTTCTTCTATACATTTATAGCCAATCGAGGAATGTATTATATCATCATACGACTGTGTATGGCTTTTGAAACAAGTCTTATTTAGACAGTGGGAGAAAGAATGGGTAGAGAGGGGGGTTAGTGTGGACATGGGGCTAGTGTAGACAAGGCTAATATCAGTCTTAGTATTAGTACAATAATGTGGGTAAACATTTTAAGAGGTTGGATACACTGATATTAAACAGATGTTGAAGTAAAGAAATTATGGCTTGCTTTGAGAAAATATTTTTTAATTTTTTGGTGGTTTCTGCTATACATTTATATGTAAATAAAAGGTAAGATATCTCATATTTATTTATTTTTAATACTTTTATTCTAATAACTTTGGAAGTACACTACTTTATTTGAATGATATAGTTTTAAATTCAGTATTTTGAAGAAAGGAATTAATATTAACTTAACTTTTTTTATAAAACATTAGCATGGGGCTAATCTGGATAGAGAGGAAATTGGATATGCCCACATTAGCCCCTACTTCTATAGATATGATATAAAGTTCTTTCAAAAATAGTATAAGGATAGTAATGAATAATATAATATTTGAATAATATATAATATAAACAATAATGAATAAATATATTTTCCACCACACTGTAGTCACGGATTGAAGCCTTTAGATATTGCTGTGTTTGAACCTTTTAAGGCAGCTTTGCGGGTAGCTTTAAATGAAACGTGTGGAAAACACTGTCAGTCTTGTTGAAGTTGCATACTTGAAATTTCACTCCACAAAATATTGCATCTTCTTATCCTAAACCTGGAATTTGGGCTTTAAAATATCTTGTTTTTTCAGAAGAGGATTTTTTGTGGAGTTATATCTCTGACAGACCATTAGCAACCAATGAAACGACAGATTAATTAATTTAATTGATGATAATTATCCAGCAGAAGAACCTGGATAATTACTGTTCACTCAGGTTTCAAGCAAACATTAAAACAAGGAGGAAAACTAACATTCTATGGTGAAACTGACAGTCAACCATCCTGTCACTGTAACATTTTTAATAACTCCATAGTTAACTCCAAAAAATGTATACTAAGTAGTACAAATCACGTTACCATTCCAGTCTTAGGTAAGAGTTCTACTACACCATCAATAACACCAGAAAGTATTTGACCTTTTCCAAAAACTGGTCGGAGTAAGGAAGAATCAAATGAAAGAGAAAGAGGCAAATCGGGAATTTTTACAGCTACCTCAGAGAAAAAATGGCTTGAAGAAATGAGTTAAAGGAAAAAAATCAAATAAAAATAAAAAAGAGGAGAAGCACTCCCAACAAGCAAAGAAGAAAGCTGATGAGAAAATGAGGAAACGTTTTGATGTTTAAATCCAATTGGCAAAACAACAGAACTCAACAAAATAAAAATGAAACGGAAACAGAAGAATCTGATGAAGCAATTGAAATTCTGTCTGAAAATAAAGGCTTTGAAATTATTTGACATTTGGAGTAAATTTTTTAATTATTATATGAAGTAAAATAAGCATTTGTAATTGTAATTTTAGTAAAAATAGCAAGTTGGGTTTCATGAAGCATAAGTGACAGCAGCAGAAATAATTGTTACATTCCTACTTTTTCATACCTTTGGTTAAACTGTTAAAATAAATAATAACTGATTTTTTCTTAGCTGTAGGAACTGGTTTAAAAAAACTAACAATGGATTAACTAACCTAAATGGGGCTACAGTGGACAAATGTAACATTTTATTAAAAATTAAATTTAAGTATCAAAATAAAACAATAGAAGTTTTTTAAATTCAGAGAGATTATTGCAAATAAAACCTCTTCTTATCATATGACAAAACATTTCTTTTTTTATGATATTGAAAATATTATTACAACATAAAAAAAAGTGTCTACACTAGCCCCCGCCCCCCTCTAACCTATATGCTACTGCTGAAGAAATGTGTCAAACTGTATGGGTATATGACGGTTTTGTAATTTTTAGCAATACAAAAAGCAATAGGCTCTAGAACTTCTTCAGTGATTGAAAAACTTGTGTTCTAAAACAATTAGCTTTCAAAATATGACAGAATTACTAAGTGTAATAGGTAATCATTTAAAATGTTATAAAAAAAAAAACAAAAAAATACGTCGCAAATTCAGAACTTTTATTATACATATTATATTAAATGAAAATTTACAGCGTTAAACTAATTTTAATCAAATATAGCATAAAACACCTCCAAATAACGTAAACAAATGTTTAAAATTGAATTAGTTGATGTGAGGTTATGAACAGAAATTCGTGGATAGACTGTCAATACGTATATAAAAATGTAAAAAATTACATTTTTGTAACGTCTAGAATAATTATGATATTGAGAATAAGCATATTAAATCTAAAATTCAGCATATTTAGTTAAATTTTCGTAGTGTAATTTGTGTTCTCATATTTGCCAAACGGATCTTATTGGTGCAGGTATTTTTGTAATCGTATTTATTTATTTAGCAAACATTTAAGTTTTGATCAATATCAATTAAAATTATTTTATAATTTTATTTTACCGTATATTATGATCGCTATTTTGAGCAAGGGTAGGTACTCCATTCGATATTTTTTAAACAAAGGAGTGGAAATACTTTCAAAGGAATATCTCAGTATTGAAGCGGCCTTATCACAATATATATCGAAACCCATATAATCTTCTCAAGAGACCGAGAAAGTTTTTATAACTTACAATGTACATAAAATGTAAGCATAATGCAGAAGTACTGAATTCCTTATTTCCAAAAAACGGTTTCATTTTTCGTTTCGTTATCCCATATTAGTTTAAACAATAATCTGAATGTAATATTGACAAATTAACAATGAGAAAGTGAAAATAATCAATGATTGACACAATTTTCTATATTTTTATAAGTTTGATTTAGTAAAGAAAATCTACATTGAGTAATTTATAAAATATAATTATTCACAGTCCTCCAAAACAGAGTGAGGATTCTATTCATGTGATACTAAAAATATCACCTTTATTTTGTGGTCTCTGTCTTCACCTTTTATTTCTTATTCTTATTCATCCACGTCTCTAATTCTAAATCTATCTAACAAAATTGCATGTAATATATTTATCAAAGTATGTATTAAAGATTTTGTTTATAATTTTATTAAATCAATAAAATAAAATATTTTAAAAATTTATAATTTGAATACTCAAACCATTAGTTTACACTGTAAACAAGAATTATAATAGAAAAACAAACACACAACTTTTAGTTAAATACCTAAGCAATGTCATCTACTCTTGCCGACTTCATTAATACAGACAGATAATTTGGTCAATGCTGACATCATGGTCTGCAAGAGTAAATACAGAATTGTAGGATTTAGTAAATATTGTGTGTTTGTTTTTTCATTGAAATGTAGTTCTACGAAGTACCTTCGGTCAATATTGTAAACCATAAAACAAGAATTATCGTATTTATTATATAAGTACTCTGCATGCGAATTTCTTAATTTATTTCTACCAAAGTTTTAAGTTTAGTCATAAATGCTAAAATGTTTAATAAATATATAAATTAAATAAAAAAAATAAAAAAATAAAATTACTATTGAAAATTATATAATCTAGGCTTCTTTTGATGTAAGAAAATGAGAGTAAATTGTCTTACTTTGAATACTCCTTTCCAGCGACAAAGTAATTAATAAAATCAGCCCATTAGAAAAGGTACGGTACAGCACTAATAACTATTATCATTGGACCATCATCGGCTGTAATAAAATAATAGCAATAATATTTCTAAACATGAATAAACTAGAAGTTTTTTTAACATATTCTACATACATTACACAATATGACATTTCAAATATAAACAATTCATTTATGTTTTCTGGTCAGAAAATATTTCATGATTACCAATGATTATCCATGAATATTATATGGATTTTAAATAAAACTCACACTTTATTTAATACGTATTTGTACAAGTTATTTTTTATACAGTAACATCTACTTCAAATAAAAGATTTAAAAACTCAAAACGTTTTTAATTTCCCAAGAATATTTTATTATTTAAATATCACCTTACAAGTTTTAATTCTTTAGATGTTTTATACTATCACATGGGCAATCAATTATATATGCATACAAGCTAGTGATAAAATATTTGTGGATTGTTCTATGACATTTCAATTGGTATATACAATCGACCATTCCAAATTACATGTAGGTTAATTAACAATATTTAGACTTACTCCTAACCTATACAGTGCAAATCGATCAGCGAAATCCCTGAATTTAGCCATGACGTCCATTTATTCAATTTAGAAATAGGATTGCAAACGATAGCTCTCTCTGGGGATATCTTGGTGGACTTGTTGCACTCTACCTGAAAGCTTGTTTTAAACCTTCCTCTGGGTTTTATGAATGTTTTAAATCATTAAATACTTTTTAGAATCCTACAATTTTCCTTTGCATAACCTAACTACTTAAAAAATTATGTACCCTTAATCTTAAAATATTTGTTCGTAGTATTTTGATAAATGAATACTTATAAGTTTATCATTTAATATATTATTTATTAGAGAAATATCGTTGGATGGCAATGATTATTGTAGGTCATATTAAATATGCAAGTTCAATAATGAGGTATAATAAATAACTTGAATTAAAGTTTGTTTCATGTTTTTTTTTTGTGTGCAAGTATTAAATAACGTTAAGTATCACATAGCATCGTTATGTAAGTATAAAATTGTTAATATTATAATACAGGTACATAATATAGGGTGGCTGTAAAATAACTTGCACCCCCTTTACCTTGGTTATTTGTTAAGGTAGCTAAATACGGTTTGCGGCAATATTCGTTGCAGTGAGAGGCTGTTTAAGAAACGTAATATTGTTCAATTTTTGTAGAAAGAGGTTGGCGGGAGGGGGGGGGTACTTAACCTTTACAAATGGGACTAATAGTCATGTGATACATCACTGTAAAGGTCCTGTTGAGACGCAAATAAAATGAATTTAGGACACCCCTAAGCAAAATGGTGACCATTTACTTGATATTATTAAAATAGTGAAAAATCTGATTTCACTCCCTCACAATTGAACATTATTTGCTAACATTTGAATTCCGTTTACAGTAAAAATAAAAACTTCCAAAATGTTTTAAATAATTTGTATTTGTAATGTTAATTTCAATTACTTATAAAATTAATTATTGTTATTTAATAGAACTTAATTACTAACATTCATTTTTTAAATAATTTAGTATCATAAAATGGCTGCGGTATTGGTTGGGGGGTGGGTGGGTGGAGTAAAAAAATGTACTTCACGTCAAAATTCTCGTCTCAAGAAGACCTTTACAGTGATGTATCACATGACTATTAGTCCCATTTGAAAATGTTTAGTTACCCCCATCCCCGCCAACCCCTTTTGACCAAAATTGAACAATATTACGTTTTTAAGCAGCCCCTCACTGAAACGAATATTGCCGCAAACCGCATTTGGCTATCATAACAAATAACCAAGATAAAGGGTGTGCAAGTTATTCTAAAGCCATCATGTATATTATAGCATAAAGAAGTACGAAATAAAACAAAATTAAAAATATAACTATCATTAAAACACCTTAGGGCCACCATCATTCATCGTAAACGTTAACAGAAAAAACAAACTACTATCTGTTAGTTGTCAGTTATTTTGGACATATGCCTAAAATAACTGTTAGTATAGACTTAAGAACAACAGTTTTTAAAGAACGAGGTATGAAAAAATGATCTTGCTGGTTCCTAAATGCAAAATACCAGTAAATCCTATCCATTATCTCCAAAAATAGTAAGCAGTCAACAATCGTTTTTAACTCTAATCAGATTTTGAATCGCTTGTACGAATTACATTCAAGTATTAATTCTTATAAAAAGTATAAAAAAACGGTTAAGTTGTGGTTTATTTAAACATATTGTAACTGTGCCGTTTATATTTTTGTTAGGCTATCATAAATTTTCAAATACTGACAAAGGTTCTTCATGTGCTTATTGTTTTCATATGATGAAGGTATGTCAGAATATGTTTATTAATGTGAATATAACATAATAAGTAGATCTAAGGAGTTACACTTACTTAAAAGAATCCAAAGGCTTTCTTTATTTTAATTAAAAATATTTATAACATTATTGTTTATATTCATAAATAATAAATTACCAACTAAAAAGTACTATAATTGACTTAAAAGAAATATCTATTTGTATTTCTATATTTAAAATAAGTAAATTTTTAAGTGTATTAATATAATATATTAAGTAATGTTTCTTCAATTACTTTAAAAAACGTAATTGAGTATTGGAGGTTAGTTTTGTATATTGGTGTAAGCCTGGTATTGCGGAAAGGTTAAGCACGCACAGAATACATACAACGTTAATGTGTTTTATTTAAGTGTTCTGCACCTGACGAAGCCGACTGTGATCGGCGAAACAGCTGTAGTGATATACTATAATTAAGAATTGCTCTGACTACTAATATAAGGTATTTATCTAGATATATACATACAACGATGTTCTTCGGCACATTAACACTGGAAAATGAAGGTCTCATTGAATATATAAATGCATTAAGAATTGCGACTTTCATCATTCTACTTTTAGTGATTAGATTACAGAATAATTTATCTACCAATCTATATTTCCTCAAAGAAAATTTAATAAAAGCTTTTTTATGTTTATTTAACGTTGTTTTATAATTCACTGAATATAAAACTTCTTTAAAATGAAGTAATGTGTTTGTTTATATACCACCGAGGGGAAAAGGGGAGAAAGGAATCGGTTTTGACGCTAATATAATTACCTACCCCTGCTAGAAGACTATCCATCCGCAAAGGAACCATGTTTATACACGTGTTGTTCAATTAATGAGATGTTTTATTGCTTACGAATCCCATACAAACATATATTTTAGCTCATTATGTTTTGGCAGCCGAAATCCTGATTACTCTTAAATGTATTATACAAGTTCTAACTTTGAAATAAACTGTTTGTTAGTTGTTTGTAATATAATATTTTCAATACAATTATTAGTAATTTCACATACCAACATTTTTAGAGCAAAAGAAAGTATACACTAAAACATACACACATGGTAAAAGGTAAATGACATGAGTAAATACCGAACCATCGTGTTTAAATATGAACAATATACTACACCAACGTTTTCATAATATATTAACTTAATTTAAATAGCATAAAATATTAATATTAATATAAATTTGTGCAACTGGTATTATAATGGTTGTAACAAAAATATACATTTTCACGAAACTCAGATTCAAGATTGTGTAATATACAAAGCAGAGAAAATAACATTTCTTACTTCCCTATCTCTTCGATTTTATTAAATTACGTTCCTATAGTAGGGAGTTTAGAGTATGGGTGGATTTTTTAGGGGGAGTACAGCCCCAAAGTGTTTAGCCCTTAGGCTAGAAAAATGAAACAATTTTCCGAAGTATGCAGTTCTTTGCAAGGGATTCTCTTCCAGTTTAATAATCGATAATAAGCTCTACACATCTGATCTTACAACCATTTGTGACAAGGATGGTGATACAGAAATAGTTTTTTCTGTGAATGTATGTATTATTAAACATAATTTGAGATTATTATACAATAATATATTTCGTACATGTCATTAATTTGTCTTCATTGTATTTTCCTTCATGTGGTATTTTATGTGGTATTAAATGCATTTTGCTATTTGGTTTATTGGAAAAAAATATTCTAGCTCAATACATTAATCTTATTAAATTCTTAACTATCGGACGAATTTATAATACTAGTCAAATTGTAATTTCTAATCTAATGCATCTCAAAATACATAAATATTTATAAATAAAATTAAAGTATTAATGATATGAAATTAAATTAAATTTACAAAAGAAAGTTTGGTGTTTTCTTTGTTCTTGACTACTTATGTTACCATGCAAATTTAAATATTTAATATTAACTATAATTTATTTTTTGGTGAGCCTAAAAATGCTATAACGTAATATAGTAAAATATATTATTTTATCAATTTACTTTCTACAAGTCAAGCTCAATATTTATTGAACTATAAAACACAATTATTGGAAATCTGACAAATTTACATATCGTTTACGTGTTAATGCTGCTTAAAAATTATGAAAAAAAATTAAATTTGTCATTAGGCTAACTATATACGTCACTATCGGAACACAATCCATCAAACACCTAGTGCTGCCATCTGAAATTTGGAAACAATAAATTCCACACCACAATAAGTAGTATTACGTTCAACTAGGTTTCTTTTAAATACAGGTAAACCACTCTGAAATAAAGTCCCTATGATTTCATTATGTAATAAATATTTATCTAGTAGGTTAAGTGTTCAGAATTATAAATGAAATGGATGTTAATAAAAGCAATATATATTGTGCCTTAATTTAATAGTTTACGTGGCAATGCTGCAAATATTGGCAGGGACTGTATTTAATAGCGTGAATTGTTTATAAAACCACATTAGCTTTATTAAAGGGACATTATTTATTTAGACATGCAACATACCGATTGACGTCATACTTATGTTATTATTTTACCTAAACACGCAGGCTGGAGTTAAATTGACTTTATTCAATAGTGTTTGTTTGGTAGGTAGTGTTTATGAAAACTCAAAAGGATATTAATACTTACATACATAATATTACTAGTTGTTCTGCGCCTGCGGTGACATATGATGTTGCTTATGCAAACCATAAAATCCCCAATTTTATTCATAGTTCTTACATGTTTTAATTTTTTGATAGGAATTGTTACGCAAATCATGATCGATTAGGGCAATTACACTTGGCTATAAGTTGGGTGGTGGGGATAGGTGTAACATGTACATATTGTTAGACATAGATCGAAATAGAGAAGCAATATACCCAACATTTGTATAATCCCTAATTTTGTCCATAGTTTTTAAATTTTTTACACAAATTTTAAATATAGGAAATAAAAAGTACCCGAAATATTCTCTGAAAAATACTCTACATGTAATTGAAAGTTTTGTTGAAAATCGGTTCAGCCATTCCGGAGATAGATTAAACCGGTCAAACATACAGACAGACAGATAAAAAAATTATAAATATGAGTTTAGAATTTTTTAACGTGTGAATAACCTTATAATGTTAGTTAAAAGCTTATAATTTTGAAATCATAGACAGATGCTTCAATTTTATTTATATGTTGCTGTTGTTTTTATATATCCGAAAATTGGGATACACTTTTTATATTGATGATATTAGTGATAATACGATCAGATGAATCTAAAAACCTAGTCATACCTAAACTTCACTCCGATAATACTACTACATTTGTAGGTCTTATATTCGATCATAGACTCTCTTGGAAATCGCTGCATCAAGATCCTGGATTTGTTAAGGGTTTAAAACGGTTCTCATTGGGGAGCCGATAGGACCTACATGCGGCGATTTTACTGAGCTCTTATTCATCACGATTTGACTAGGGTCAGCGAGATTATTGGTTCTAAAAAAGATTGATTCCGTTAACACTGCTCTCCGTCTTGCATTTGAAGCTTTTCATTCAAGTCTTATTTTTAATCTGCTTGTTGAAACAGATCTGCTCACGTGATGCAGACAATATGTACAACTATTGTATATGTATAACTTACGCTCCAAACCTTTGCATCCTTCATAATATTTTGTACTTCACAATACATTATTTGCACAGTACAAATTCCGTAAACAATCTACTGCTCGTCATGGTATCAGAACCATCCGTATCCTCAATAATCTGGGGTTTACCATACCTCCTTCGTATGTCAATACACAATGTTGTATTGCTCCATGTATGATTCGAAATTGATGATAATGTTGATATCTCGTTATCTAGATAACTAAAACAAACATCATGTTTCCTGATGTTGTTACACGATGTCCATATGCAAACTTTACCCATGAAGTCATACAGTTTTCTCTGATGGTTCTAAACTTGACAATAGGGTAGGATGCTAATTTATTCTATCAGGAAACAGCTTCAACTATGGATTTCCATCCTCTTCTGTAATACAGCAGAACTTTTTGCAATACTCAAGGCACTGAATATTGTACCACCAAAACCGAATATGTTGCACCTTCTTGTAATGTTCTGATTCAAGAAGTGTACTTGAGTCCATCACAGATTTATGTAATCTCCTAACCCTTTAGTTAAAGATATTCTGTGTTCCACGAATAGTAGGGTGATAAGGAGACATTCTATTTAGTTCTGAGTTATACAGGTAAATACTAAGGCAGGCCTAGCTGGTAAGGAAGCCACTCACAGCCTAACGTGAAATGTGTAATGTCATCCAACTTTGTGTCCTCTTTGAAGCAATCCTAGTTCAGACAGTGTGATGAAGAGTGGATAGCGTTAAAAATCAATAAACTACGACCAATTAAGGATACTTTTCGGCCATAGATAGTATTGGATATCTTCAAACCGTCAAAGCCACCGAGAGGAAGTGGTGGTTTCTCGTCTACGCATTGGCCATTCAGTGTTAACTCACGGGTTTCTGATGAGTCATGGGGAACTACCACTTTGTCCTGACTGCCTTAATTTTCTTTTGATCAGGCACTTCTTTTTTGAGTGTGAAAATTTAAAACATGTTCGTAAGAAGTTTTGAATACGAAATTGCATTCAGAGGATGCTGGATGATGATGAAAGCATTAACATGGTGTTAATATTATGTAAATGTTCTCCGATTTCCAGGCGATGATACCAACTCAGTTTTTTTTGCATATATACTCATATACAGCGGTGGAGAAGTTACCATATTAAATCTATTTGACTTGACTTGACTCCTCCCCTTGTGCTTTTAAGGTCGTTTTCTGGACTACTTTCAACCAACATGTTTATGGAAATCTGAAATATAAGTTTTGAAGTTGATGATCTCAACTTTCAGAATCTGTTTCAAAGATTTAAATAGGCCATAACATTTCATTAATATGATGTTTTCAAGATAATGTTCTAAATTGTTTAAACAGTTACTATGCAAAATTACCACATCCGACAGGGCCCACCTTGTGTGTGGTTAAAAAAATGCAATTAACTGTCATTTTAAACAATTCCAAAGCTTTAACTTTTTAAATGTCAATATTATAAATTTTGAAAAAATTTAAATTCGTCTTGTTATTTTTTTATTTTTCTTGGTCAAAATCGGTAAACGATCAATATTTACAAAGTCTCATTTTAAAGGGTTTCAAATTTACTGCAACTTTCCATTGCAAGTAAAGCGTTTCATCCAATAATTTACAAAATATAAGCGAAAACCCAAAATATTAAACTTTTTGTTGTTTCAATATTTAATTCTAAAATAAACATCATTGTTTCCGAAGGTGGTATTTCCATCTAAAAACTATTTCTCAGGTCATAACACACAAAGTTTGCTTTTACATTTTTAGCAAAACTACCTTTTATTTTGCTTTAATTAATGGTCTATAATATTATAGTAAAAATTGTTTAATAAATATAAAATATAAACCTGCATTTAATTTAGTTTATAAACTTTACAAAAGGGTCCTTTGAGTAATGTATATTTGATTAACAAAATTTTTTAGGCACTGTATTATATATATATATCGAGTTTTGATAATTTTATCAACATAATAAGCCAGTGTAGTCTTGAAATTGTTGTTATTGTAAACCCAAAGTTAATTTCTTAAAGGTTTCTTGAATGGATTAAGTTAACCGTGAGTTTATATTTTAGGTAATTTTTGTATATTCTATTTTCTATGTCTAAACTATGGAGACAGGTTAAGCCTAACCTAAAGCTTTATTTAGTAGTTTCAGATGGTGATTTAATCTAATGTTTTGTATCTTATATTGTACAACTTATTATGCTTGTTTCGACGTACTTAAATATAGTTTAAAATATTTTAGCCAATGTTCAACAAAATTTGAGATAGTAAAATAAAAGATTAGGGTTTTACTTAAAAACAACAAACTGAAAATATTATAATTTGCTTAGTACGTTTTTAAACTTAATATCTAAAAAAAAAGTTATGCAATCTATGTATCTATTTTATCTCTCTCTCTCTCTCTCTCCCTCTCTCTCTCTATATATATAGGCAATTTTAAAGACTATAATAGTAGTGTACTGCATTTAATTATGCTCACTTTGCACAGGTTATTAATTTTAAGAGTGCATTGTGTTATTTATGATCAAATAGTAGGTATTGTATTTAATAGACAATACCTTTTAAACGAAAATAATTATTTTTAAATTCATAAAATGTCATAAAATGATATGTTTTAAAACTGCATTTATATATTTCGTAGAAAATAATATACATGTTGTCTTGAATATTATTGGTTTTGGGTTGGAACTTTTTAAATATTGTAACAAAGGTAGACAATTTAGAGAAGGAACATTTTTTTTAAACTGGTAAACCTAAGTACGAAGTTATTTTAATTTTCGAGACGAAATCATTTCAATTCCCAGGAAAATAACTTTTATTATAATTCATGTATGCCTGTTTTTGTTAACAATTTTATTTAAACTACAAAGTTTCAGAAAACTGCTCGAGACTTCTACTTGTTTCTGTTAAAAGTTATTTACTTAGCGCTATTAAAATTATTATATTACATTGTTAAAGCATAAGCGTTATTCAACACCAAACTTTTAAAACAATTAGAACCCATCTTCTCATCAATGATGTTTTAAGTGCTTTCAAAGCCCATTTGCTTGAGTAAAACCCCTCCCTTCCTTCACAATCTTCCATTTTGTCATGTCAACAAAGTTGCAGCTATTGAAACACGACTCAATGTTTATTTATGATGATTCGATGTTAAACAAGGTTGCTGTATTGATTCAGACCTCCTACAAGTAACGTCGTTTAAGGCAACGTAAAATAATAAAAACATATATATAAATTTAATAAACCCTGGATAGAAATTAAATTAAAGTAACATATTAGAATATACATTATGAGAACAAAATTAAATATCCAATTGTCTTACTCATTATATAAAATACACAAACCCTCAAAATACTAAATATAGCACATGCACATGAATTTACCAAGAAGTAAGTGAAATCAAGTACAATTATTATTACAAATCGTTGAAGCTGCAAATTGAGGCTGCTTAATCAGAACATATTATGCACAATTTATTACTATTGTCTTTGCTTACATATTTAGCCATTTGATAAAGTTATTATTTTAAAAGCTAAGAAAATAATTTAGTTCTGTTTTGCTAACATCTTTTAGTATACTAGTTACGACAATATTTAACTAAACTAAGCGTTTTTTTTTTGCATAGTCAATTTGTATCAATGTTTTAAATAAGTTAAATTGAAATATAAGTTTATTTAGACAAATTCATTCTTAATTAACTTCAAATTCTGTAGGGGTATGCACTGTTTTACATAATCCCAATAAAAAAGCGCAATATAAATATGTTCAGAAAATTAATCCATTATCCCCATCCCTATTATCCATGTCCATTTTTGAGAATTTACACTTCCAATAATTACTAGGTAAAAAATTATTTGTTCCATTTTTTTACTAACTATGTCTGTTCTTGTCAATCGTATTTGCACCATCCATGGACCTATGAACTTTATATTTTGTATTTAGTCAAACAATATAAATGTTTGTTTTAGATTTTAGGCCTATGGAGGATTTTAACTACTTAGTTAATATTTCTTAAACTTAGATTAGCAAATATTATAGACGTTTTTATTTGACGAAATTCTTTACTTCTATTGGTTAGTCAATTAATTAAGTTAGTTCATTGTACATTTTTCTTCTGATAATATTCAGGTGTCTATATTTTGTTCAGAATGATTACTAAACAACGTAATAGGGCTGTACACATTTCAATCGATAACTATTTTAAAACTTGTTTGTTATAGGCTATATTGCAAGCAGACATTGGTTTAAAAAGAATTCCTTAATTTTGTCCCAATACTAATTAACTTGCACACATGAAACATAATAAGATTAAACTATACAAAATTTGAGTTTTCATTTAATATTTTTACTGTGAAATTTCTTCCAAACATTCTTTTTTTATTTCCTACAGTTTAATAGTACAAAGTTTAAAATACTTTCATAAGCTGATTTGTGATGTAATAATAGCTTTTGAAAAGTTTTCTTATTCCGCCATTTTGTAATTTTTAAAACATATATTTTTAAGTCTTACATATAATATAATATGAATGTATTACTACTAAATTTTGCGTTTCTAGCGCAAATGGATACCGTGATATAAACATTACTTCTCCGGAAAAATTTTAATATTTCCCGCAATTTTTCGAATATCTGAAATTATACTTAATCTGATTTATCTACAATGAAAAAGGGCCATGAACCAAATACCACCTTTCACATTTAATCGGTTTCAAATATGTCAAAATATCTTTCGCTGATTAATTTTCTTTTTTTTAATAAATAAACATGTATTTATTAGGCATAATGTACAGTATTAACATAATACATCTGCCAAATGTTGTGTTCCTTACTTAAACGTTTATGAAGGTGTAAACATGGGAGGAAACACTTAAAATTCATTGCCAATGCGTTTTTTGAGACAATAAGGTACCCACAAATTCAAATTCAGTATAATTGGTTCAGTGGTTCGGGAGATATAGTTATGAATCAGTCAGGAACTTTCTTTGTTTGTATTAAGAAGAAAG
>JAGFPH010005236.1:17851-31090 GCA_018207615.1 Philaenus spumarius
CAAGGAACGTTAGAATGACGTTAGAATAATACCAAGGAACGTTAGAAGGACATTTAAACAACACCAAAGAACGTTAGAAGGACGTTCGAACAGTACCCAGGAACGTTAGAAGGACGTTAGAACAATACGAATAAAATTATTCTACCTTAATTTTTAGAGTAAAAATTTTAGCATTAAAACAAATATCAAAATAAAATATTGCAGTTTTACCACAATTTTCAGAGTAAAACATTGCATTATAACCACAATTTTCAAAGAAAATATTGTAGCACTACCACAAATTTCAAAATAAAATATTTTACCGTTACCATAATTTTCAGAGTACAATATTTTAACAAAATTATCAGAATACTATATTTTTGCCTTACCATAATTTTCAAAATAAAATATTATACTATTAATACAATTTTCAGAATACTATATTTTTGCCTTACCACAATTTTCAAAATATTGTAGTTGCAACTTAAGACATTATGTATAAAGGAAGCTATGTTTATGTATGATTATGTTTAAGACATTAATGTAGGGAAGCTTCCTTTTATATTTACTTTAGCTTCCGATGTAGGCTACAACCCTTGCAAGAGCTCGTCAACTGACTAAAATTAATTAGTATACTTTGAATATTTTGTGTTTAATGGTATTAATTTCTTTTAATAGATTAAGAAGCAGCCATAATATGGTAAACAGTATTTAAAAAAACGTGAAAATCTTAAAAGAAAAACTTGAAAGAAATATAAGTCATTAAGTAAGACAATGTTTTACAGAATTTTTACAAAACGTTAAAAACTACGAGACGAAATCGTTAACATTTTTTTTTTTTATTCATCCAAAATATACCACCTTAGCAAGGATAATAATTTTCATCAAGAGCTATTTTCAGGGTTTTTAGGCCTACAGATTTTAAAATGCACCAGTTGCAAAGAGGAAGAATTTCGAAGCAATTTATAGGATATAATATATTACGTCGAAATTTCGTTTCCCAAAACAGTGAAAAGAAGATAAGTCTGCTTCTGAAAAGTATTACGTTCAAAAAATAATTTTAAGAAAGTTAAAAGTCAATAATACGAGAAAACTGAGAAAAGACACCTCTTTTACATTACTCTTGAAGGGTAGAGATGGACCCAAGGGGTTACGTAATGGAGGTCAGATATTGCATTTGTTCGGGTTCCCTAAGGGGTTTATAGAAGTCAGCAAATATGATAATAAACCAATTTAAATACATAATATTTGTGTCCACACCTGATGCAGTTGGGACTTCATACTTTATTACGATTCTGAAAGGACCGTACTCTATGTTGGGTTAGTTGGAAGATGCATAGTTTACTTTTTTATTTAACTTTTGAAAATCTGTTTGTAATTTAAATTTAGGTGTCCTAACCATATACCATATGGTGTTTAAGGAAACTATAATTGAGTTTTTTCAAAAATAAAAATCAGTATGTCTTAAGGAATGTACACATTTGACTGTAGCTGATATGGCCAAGAATGATCCACATATAATTTTAAGTGGTGAGTAAAGCCGTGATCACTATGTACAGGCCGTGATGAAACTCTCGATGCGCGTAGGAGGGGAGACATAAATTAACTAAGATGGTTGTTTCAATAGCAGCTGTCCCAAGCATGCGCAAACTTTCTCTTTGCCACTGCGCATCCCCAAGAGAGTTTCATCACTCACCTCAAGACCTGTAATTAATATCAATCTAAAGGGTATTGCATCAAGTTAGTTGGTAAAATACTGAAATTTATAAAATAATTTGAAAGAAATATTGGTTTCAAAAATGTATATTTGTGTATATACAATATGTGTCCAATAAAAATGTATAGCTCGGTTGGTTGAAGCTGTTCTGTGATGGTACGATAATCAGTTGTTTACATTTGCATTTCCCAGCTATTTCTCAATGGCGTTTCCATCAACAGCTGATTTCATATTTTGATGTAATTGGTAATCATAATTTTTAAGTTATGTTTTTGTTTAGAAGGTATAAGTAATGCTAGGTTCTTTTTAACCTTTATTAAAATTCCTGTTTCATCATCCGCTTTATAATTTGATTTATCACAGCTTAAATAAATAAATCATAATCATAGCTTTTTTTGGTCATGATAAATAATACACTTTATTTAAAAGGAAATTATAAAATAATTCCACATTGTGTGTACGGAGACATCACAATAGACTAGGGTAGAACGGAGCAGCCTTGAGGTAAGAACATTGAACCAGTGATCCTGTCCTCATAAATCTGGTGTAACCCGACGCATGACAGAGTTGTGACATACTTATATATTATTTACTATGTTCTCAAGAGTTAACAATGCTCAGTTCGCGACCATTAAATAAAGAGAACGTCTAGAGGATCAGACATTTAAAAAAACATTGGGTCTGTTTAAGACCACACGTTGTAAGTGAGAACTTCTAAGACCGATTTATATTTTTATCAGTATTAATATTGGAGGAGAATAAAGGTCAACAAATTACACAAGTCAATATATTGTCAAAAAATATTACGTCATATTTTGAAATTGCATAATTATAATGTAATAATAATTATTACATTATAATAATATTACAATATTATAGTATCATAATTATTATTATACTATAATATTGTAATATTATTATAATTATAATATTATTATGTAATAATATTATAATCATAATAAGTATACGAAAAATAGTGATCATTATAATGTAAGCAGAATTTATTTAGTTACTAGTAATTTTGAGTGAGGTATCAGTGTATGTACTCTACATAGAATCTTAATAATAATTCAATGCAATGGACAATCATTATAATAACATATTATTATGTATTATGCATCGTCTATTCCCTCTCCACGGGCTTACTTGTCCATATATACTTCTAGCTGACAGGACAATGCTTCGCTATTGCAATAATATGGTTACCTACAGCAAATGTTACATCTTAAAGTATTTTAGTTGATTCTGTGTGTATTTTGAGACGGTGGTTTTTTTTTACTGCTTGCCTATGTGCTTTTACGCGATTTGTATAAAACGCTTTCGTCTTTTTTCCTTCGTTTTTTGGCATTTGTTCTGGATGCGACCGAACTGCATCAGATGATGATGTACACTGTTCTGATAGGGTTGGAAGTTGAGAAATTTAGAGACCATCGTCTGAAACCTGGGACTAGGAAGCTGACTATTTCCTTCACACTAATATACATTGTCAGGTAAAATATGTATGAGAGGAATGAGAACATCAAAGTGGCCACTCGTCAGTTTCCCAGTAAATCTTAGCCTCCCTACTCCCTCAATCGGTTCGGCAAAACTCTTCCACAACAAATAACCATCTCTGTACACCTGAAATTCATAAAAAATATTTCGGATGCTGCTTGAATTTCACAGGAGGTTCCAAAAGTTACCGGTGTGCTTAAAGTAGATGGTTTGAACCTGCGCCAATTGTTTGAAACATGACTAACAACTCTGGACCTCACCTCAAAACCCAGTGAATCAATGCCATGTACAATTAAAGCTAAAGAGTAGAATAAGCATTTTCCACCTGGCCTAGAAGAAACTACTCTGTGAGGAATAGGCACTCCATCAACGTGTATGACCTCTATTGTTGTAATATGAAGCTAAATTTTGTATTTAAGTGAGTAATAATAAGTTACAGTAAAATAAAACAATGTGAAATATTACTTTGTCAAAATGTAAAAAATGTAATATTTTGTCAGAAACTTACTTCAGTTAGACAAAAATCAATCTTCTTTACAAAACTTAAAACGCACAAATATAATTATTATTATAATTAATCATTACATATTGAATTATTCTTAGAATTCTATGTAGAATGCATACACTAATACCTCACTCAAAATCATTAGTCACTAAATAAATAATGCTTACATTATAATGTTCACTATTTTTCGCGTACTTATTATAATGTAATATTATTATTATACAGGGTGGTCCATATGTATGGGAACACCTCAATAAATTGGAAACTGTTATAGATGTAATAGTGTAACCTTCAGGATAAGTTATTGGTCAAATACTCTATCTTTTGACAGACAACTGAATTTCAACCCCTTCTCAGGGGGTGGCCAAGGGGTTGTAACTCAAATAGTTCAAATGGGAACACCCATTGTGTGATACGTCATCGTAAAGGTCTCTTTGAAACGAGAAAAACGGCATAAATAAAAAAAAATTACGATACTTGTATCCAAAATTTCGGCTGATTGAAATTTTGAGTTGCAACCCCTTGGAAACCAAAACTTCAATCAGCCGCCATTTTGGATACAAGTATCGTAATTTTTTTTTATTTATGAGGTTTTTCTCGTTTTAGAGAGACCTTTAAGATGATGTATCACACAATGGGTGTTCCCATTTAAACTATTTGAGTTACACCCCTTGGCAACCCCCTGAGAAGGGGTTGAAATTCAGTTGTCTGTCAAAAGGTAGAGTATTTGACCAATGACTTATCCTGAAAGTTACAGTATTACATCTATAACAGTTTCCAATTTATTAAAGTGTTCCCATACATATGGACCACCCTGTATATTAATATTATAATAATTATATTAACGTATTATTATACATTATACATCGTCTATTACCTCTCCACGCACTTACTTGTCTATATATACTATGTATCGTCTATTCCCTCTCCAAGCTCTGACTTATGTCTACGCAAAAAGTTGCGTGACGCGAGATTTCAGAAACATAATCAAGCGAAAGTGCCCAACGGGCCAATAGAAGTTATCACTTCAAAAAGTCCTATCGACTTAGTACCAATACCCATTTATGCAATGTTACGATTAATGGGCGCCAAATATGATGGTAAAAATCTGGTACATTTAACCAAACATATCCTGAGAACCCAGTTGTGTTTCTTCACTGCGTTATACATTAAGATACACTGTGTAAATCCGCTCTATACACGAAACAAGTGTTTGATGCAATTATCAAAATCGTAAATAATACTAGATTTCGAGACCTTACATACCGCCTGAATACACTGACGTAGCCCGCTCTGCTACGCCAAAAATTCTCTACTACTTTCTTAGTGCAGGATGTGAGCAGGGCGAGTTTTGGGAGGAAAATGTTTCATTCGAGCGCGAAAATAGATGCTTGAAAGGTTATACAATTTTGTCAAATACTACATGTTTTTAGCGAATTTCCATAGGAAAAATGAGCTATTGCAGTGGCCCTTATGGTGAGACCCAAGGTCGGGAGTAGCAAATGAGCACCGATCATGGTCCCCAGAACACGTTTTGGAGTGTCATTAAAAATCATATGTATATATATATTTGTGTTCGCACTCTAGCGGCCAAATTTTAAGTCCGATTTGATCCAAATTTGGTATACATGTTGGTCGTCTATGTGGCTCAGATGAGTTCGTTAGCCAAAAAAATCCAACAACCGGAAATACGTTTTTTTGACCGAAAGTAACTATTTTTTGAGATTTTTACTACGAGAATGAAATTTTTTAGAGTTTTTTCTAAAAATATAAATGTAGGATGTTATTCTGCAAATTTTCTTTTTTTACGCGACCTTTTAGCTCGCTTGGTTCCCCCAAAATCGGCCAAAACGTAAAACACCATAAAATTACACGGTTCGAAGCCAGGTGGTGCAAACTCGCGAGGCCACTAGGCGCAAACAAATTCTACTAATATATTGCGTACACACAGACAGCTGTTCAACGCCTTCGTGAGTAGACCTATTTCCCAAATTGTTGGTTGAAACCCTAAAACATAGGCATATAAACTTAATTTTGGAAATTTGCTCAACTCACGTCAGCGGTTCAGCTGCGTGGTCGAATTATTTTAATTTTGCATCTTCTGTGTCGTATGAACAAGTTGAAGTTTAAGCAACACGGAAGAAAACAATTTACATACGATATCCTCCCCGGTTCACGCGCTGCGGAAACACACCTCGGCCTTGCTGCCTCGGATTACGGACTACTTCGCTTCGCTCGCAGCAGACAAAATCACAGTTTTTGTTACTTTTATAGTATTTTACGTTTCGATCGATTTTGGGGAACCAGACGGGCTCAGGTAATTTTAAAAAAACAAAATGTGCAGAATAATCTCCTATATTTATTTATACTAGTGGACCGGGCAATGCTTCGCTATTGCTTGATTTACCTAACCTAAAATTATATTCAGTTTTTGATCCAAATCAGTTGTTGATCAAAATCAGCTGTTGACCAAAATCAGCTGTTTTAAGCTTTTCATACGAACAGCTGTTTTTTGTGCCCCTGATAAAATCAAAAGAAATCTTTCTTGTTCTTCCTTAAAATTTACCTTCCATTAGATTAACATGGCAACTTTGAGGGCCACTGGGGCAAAGCCCTTAACATACATTGAGCTCATTTTAAGGGAAGCACAACTTCAGAGTGAGCTCTGTAAAATGACACCAAAAACATCAAAATCGGTTAAAAACTCTAGGAGGAGTTCTACTCACAAAATAACCCCTAGCAAATTAATTACGTATAGATAAAACCCCAAAAAAAGTTCCATTCTGGTACAAATAATCTCAAAAAGATTTTTGTTTTTTGCTAACGAACTTGTTCGAGCGACTTGAAAACCAGTTTGTGTGCCAAATTTGTGTTTATTAGTGCTGATAATATGTTAGGAATATTTCATTAACTATAATACTGGAGCCAAAATTAAATTAAGTACAACTGTGTAAGTGGAACAAACACTAGTGTTGGCGTGCTAAGCACGCAGAGCCTAGCCTAGTTTTTGTTTATTCAAATTATGTTTATTTATATTAATAATTTCGTTGAAAATCTTTTTGCCTTTATAAAAATTACAATTATAGCCTCTTTATTCGTCTCACAGTATTTAACCCAGTGTAATAAAGCAAAACCCCAGATTAGATAATAAAACAGTCTCTGACCACGTGGGAGGAATTGAAGCCGTTACTTCTTGTCTGTCCACTTGTCCGTCTGTCGTCGAGTGTTTGGGACCATTTTAGGTAAACCAGTAGGATGCTAGGCCGTAACACATCGTGGACGCGGCGCCAACACTTGACTACGTAATATGGAAACACAGATAAAGATTTAAAAATAATCATCTATACTTAATATTAGTTTGTATGTAGGGGGTAATCTCTGGAACTACTGAACCGATTAAAAAATAGTTTTACTAATAAAAAGCTGCACTATCCCTGAGTGACATAGGCAAGAATTCATTTCGATTTAACGGTTGAAACAACCCCTAAAGCGATGATACATATTAATTGTTATACTTTCATTAAAGCTAGAGAGCTGTAATTTTGTACATTTATTTCTTACAAGGTACATAGAAAAAGTAAACTAGATTTACATTGTTTACTATTTGGAGTCGACAAACATGCACAGTTATGAATAACAAAGCAAGGTTGTATCAACCCAAAGTCCAGTACCTGGGAATTCCAGAGGGCTTAGCTTTACTGTTTTTATACTAATTACTATGATTTACAACTTAGATTGAGTGATCTACTGGATTAAATTCTTGTAAAAAATAACAGATGTATCATCTTTAACATTTCAATGTTATTTAAATAGGGAAAAATCGTAACTTTGATTGGTCATTGTGTTGGATAGAGATAACATACAGACTTTCGCTTTGCGCTAATCTTCTTCTTTTATCAAGGCCTTTAAAATGAGGTGTCACTCAATAGGGGTTCTCATTTAAAATTTTCGACTTACCCCCAAAATACTCCATTTTTGGGGGAGAGGTTGAAATTTACGCCAAACCAAAAAACTCCCATTTTTGTTCATGTTAAAAATCCCCAAAGCAAATCTGTCTATTTCCATTAATTAAAATAAACGGTATCACTTAACTGACACAAACTTTCTCCCAACTTACTGTAGTTAAAATAATATTGTTTTCAATCATTTTATTTATTACTTTTTAGAACAAAACAAAAAAATAATATTCTACCTACGTCAATCGTATAAAAAAATGTTTGTCCCAGGCGGGATTCGATCGCGCGACCTTTGAATTACTGGCCGTGCTCGCTACCATGGTGCTACCCCGTGCGGCCGCCGCCGCGATGCTAGATTGACAACATAAACTTGTTTATTTTTAAACATTTCCCCATAATTATAAAACGCCGAAGTTTTGATAAAAGCGTGTGGTGTCATTTTGTTTGGCATCTTAAACACTATAAATACTGAAAATTTGATCAAAATCGTTAGAGCCGTTTTTGAGAAATTTGCATTTTTGACGTTTTTTATGGGTTTTTAGGGGTAAATTACCCTTGAAAATTAAACATTCCAAAAAATGAAAAAAACGCCTGGAGATATTAGGGTTTAGTACCTACATACCAAATTTCATGAAAACCGGACCAATAGTGTCCTCTCTGGTCGTGTATACATAATGACAGACTGACAGACAGACACCACTCTAAAAACACTTTTTTTGGGTTCAGGGAGCACCAAAACAAAAAATTCCACTAAAAATATTTTTGGGTTCAGGGAGCACCAACACAGATAATTGCACTAAACCATTTTTGGGGGTTCTGGGAGCACCAAAACAGATAATTCAACTGAAAATTCATATTCGAACATTTTTACGAAAACAATACTTTCTCCATATACTACGTATAGGGTGGAGAAAGTAAAAATAATAGGGGGTGGGACTTTTAAGACACCTGGTATAATAACGTATATAAATAATGTTTTTAACAAATAGGCCTAGTTTTATAATCCTTATAATTGTACGCATTTACAGAGTTAAAAAATCCTCGTCGGCATAGTTAGGTAGGCCTAGATAAAGTCTCTTGTTTTTAAATATTTTTTAATGATATATTTCTTATGTGTATCTAGTAAATCTGCCTGTGATTTTTCACGGGGGCTTACTAGTTCAGTAATAATAATGTAGATTGTAGGGGCCTAATTCGTAAATTTTGCTCATTTCAGCAGACCCTGAAGGTCCACTTACCTATACAGGTCACAGTATCAGTGCCACTGCCACCCGAGTTTCCTTGTCCCTACACATCAGTGCCTTATCAGTTCAGTATCAGTAGGCCTATATTCGTAAATTAACAGAAGTTCAAGCTATTTAGTGATAGTTTAAAATATAGCTTTATGTTTGCAGTTGTAGGCTACGTTATTTTTAGGCTTTCAATAATGAAGTAAATAAAAGGGATTGTAAAAATATATAACCTCAAAGCCGAACATATATTTGTTAAATATTAGATAATTCTTTATTTCCAGATGTCGTATTAAATATCATTTTTCATTTCCTCTCCTATGTTTCTTCAGATTTCATTTTTAAACGAAATATCCATATACCTATGACTACAGCACATAGGCTATGTCGTATTCAATCAGATATTTCCTGACACATTCAATGAGTCGTTCGTCATTCATTGTTTAACAAACAAAAATCACGTCAGTTAAGTTCTAAAAAATACAGTTGGGAGTTAATTTTAAAAGCACGGAAGGGATACTGAAGCAGCACCGACAACATTGACACGGACACGCGCCGCGCGTTTGAAAACCTCTCTATTCAAATCTGCAGAAGTATATTGTTTACACTGATACGGAAACAATACGGTACTGACACGCTACGGACTGAATACCTACCTAGCCTCGTGAACATGTTGACATCGCCGCTCAAGTATCATGATCGATGCTCATTTCATGGTCACGAATGTAGGCCTAAATGTTTTCATAGAGAATGGCGTCATTAATTAATTGGATAGATGAAGAGGATCTGCTGTCACGTTTGTTACATCACGGAATAAGGTACACCCTCTACGTAATAGCATAGTATTACATCATACCACAGAGAACAAGAGTACAAGCAAACCTTTTTTACAACTAATTAGAACTATGAAAGACTCCTATAAGTACATAATTAAAATTTCATATTCACAGAACACGGGAAGGGAAGGGGGAAGCACAGAAAACTTTTCCTAGGGCCTCCAATTCTGTAAATCCGGGCACTGAATACAGTATATAAAGTTTTGATTCGTTTTTGTTATTAATAATACAGTGGCGTACCAATTCGGGCGGATTTATTTTTTAGGCCCCCTTAAAAGTGGTAATTTATTACTTTTTTAATGTGGACAGCCTTAATCTTACCGTCTTCCGTAAGCTATTGACCTGCGCAGAGAGATAACAGAATAAGGGAGCAAACTCGTGCAGTCCGAGTGATCAGTAATCACTACTGTTGAAACTGTTAAACTGATAAAACAGTATTATCGTAAGAATACGGATTCGAACAATTGAATCTACGTCGATCAGCACGACGCAGCTGGGAAACCGAGGCTCTCTGAACGACTGGGCCACGAACGAGCTCGCTAGCTCGCTTATAATATTCTGGTAGATTCACGGAATACCAGAGAACGGAACGCTTTAACTTTCATCTTTATTAACCTTAACTAGTAAGCCTCCGTGAAAAATCACAGGCAGATTAATTAGATACACATCAGAAATACATTATTTAAAAAAAAAATACTATTTGAGAATAACAGACTTTAGGCTGGGTGAATAAAAACGAGTAGGACGAGTAAATACTAGTACAGTTTCAAAAAACAAGTAAATGCTAAAATTGAAGTGAATAAAATAAGTATTTACTATTACTTGCTAGTAAATACTTGTGAGGTAAGTAAACCCCAAATAAACGCCTAAATTGGTGTGAATAAGCATAAGTAAATACTTCCGTGGCAAGGAAATACTCGTACATTTGCAAGTTCACCTGACCCCAGACTTGCCAGTCGAACTTGCATGTCTAAGATGGCTGCATATTTGAACCTGCGTGGTGTCAAACATTACAGAGACCGACGAAATATAAGTCCTAATCTTTCTAAGAGGCTATTGCGGTCCCAGAGCAAAAGTGTAAATTTTATTACATCCTGCTTTCTCGATAAAACACCGATGCTCGAGGTGGAGGATTAACGGCACGGAAAAAAATGGAAATTTTTCTCAGATATGTCAGTGATCCAGGATATCAAAGTGGAGTTGCCAACGATATCGGAGTGGAAAGAAATACTGCCAGCAAAACATTTTCGAGTATATTAGACCAGATAGTAGCGAAATCATAAGATTGGATTAAATTTCCATGTACTATAGAAGATATGGATCTGGCAAAGACTGATTGGGCTTCAAAATTCCGCATTCCAACTGCCATTGGTGCTGTAGATTGCACTCACGTGCATATAATGAAACCTTCGGAATTTTCGACAACATTGATTTATTTAGTACAACAGTAAAGTCTTTCAATAGAGCTACAAAAATAGCCCTACTGTCACAACCAGCAATCACATCACTTTCATCCATAGCTGCAAGATGACAAACACAAACAGGCACAACTACTGACTTCTGAGTAATAAGGGATGTGAGTCGAGTTGGTAAGCGGCAAAAATAGAACAAGTCACAACAGGAAAGATGTGTGTAGTCATGCGCCGCTACAAGTATTTACTTGCGTTTCTAGGGAACTCAGTTGTCTCGCGAGTAAATACTTGCAAGTATACCCTCGATTTAGAAAGTATACGGTCACGAGTCGTTTTTATTCACCCGGCCCTTTATGTAGGCCTGCCTAAATATGCTGACGCAGGGGCGGATACAGAGGGAGGGTCAGTATGCACGATAATGGCCTAAATTGTTTATACTGCAATTGTGCAAAAACTATTAATACGACAAATTTCATCTTCCGCCTGTTTAAAGTACATAAACAATAATTTTCCAAAAGACCTGTCCTAAATATTTTAAATTAAAAAAGATATGAACTTTTGAAAAATAGTAATTTTTAAGCGCTTTCCGACTTTTCTCGGTGAGAAGTGGTCCGATCGGGGTTTCCAAAAACCATTCCGTCAAGCGGGGCTACTTTGGAATGAAATTTTAGTTTTTTGCATATAAATTCCAAACTATTTGTTAGAATCTAACCATTTTAATTGTATGATTAAAGGTCACAATAGTGCATGTAATGAAGGTATTGATTAGTTTTTTTATCAATTTTTTTGTACCTAAAAAAATTAAAAACCATTCGTTCCAAGTAGCCCCACCGTTGGGGCTACTTTGAAACGGGCATTATAAACCTTAATAAGTGTTTACTATGAATTGATGGGGTTAGTATGATATATGCATTAGAATGGTGGGGTTTTTTTGGAACAGAACCATATAGGCCTAATAAAAATTTAATTTGGACAAAATTTAAAGATTTCGTGGAACCTTTTCTCACCTTACCTCCGGAATTTGACATGAACCTTTTAAAAAATCATATCTCAGTAGCTGTTAGGAATAAATAAATAACTTAACACAATATATGTTGTCAAATGTATGTATTTAACCAAAAAAAATAGCTCCTTGATGTAAAAAGAAAAGGAAAAAATAGAAGCACTTGAGAAAATAGGCGTTTTTAGCCACTTCAAAAAATGTCTTAAAATTTCACATACTTTGTTTATGAAATAACTACCACTTTGTTTGTGATATTAATGGTTTAAAACTAAATCAAAAGTGTTTCACTGTATGTTATAGCCTGAAAACTTTGTTGAAAAGTTCAAACGGCCCCTTCTGTCCATGATTGGCTCCCACTTTTCGCTTATATGTACGCACCATTATAAAAAAACACAAAAAAACTGTCTCAAATCTTAATAAATGAATGTTTTCACACTAAATTATTGTTCTAGAGGATCAAACACGAACTAAAACCTGAAAAAAGAATAAGAATTATTTAAAATTTAATTTTTATGCATGTTTCGTGTAGTCCCATTTTTGTTTTTAAATGTGCGCTTTGGAATTTAAAATTTAATTAAAAAAATATATCAGACTTTAAGAAAATTCTTATACAGAAAAATGACCACCATTAACCAGGCGATTTTTTTAAATGAATTTTTACTCTCTATGTACTATAGTTTGACCTTGGTACATAAAAGTTCAGGACACATATTTTTTTGCGATTTTTTGGAGACAACAAAAAAAATTCCTGAAACCAAAGTATGCATTTTTTAAGAATCACAAGATTATAATATTAAAAAGTAGAAGGAATAAGAATTCCAGAGGTATGTGGTTATGATTCCTAACTGCTATCGTTGCTGGGCTACGATGCTTTTAATCTTGTTACGACTTTTATTCCAAGTAGTCCCACCAGTTCAAAGTAGCCCCGCTTGACGGTCCTTTTGTAAGTTTTTTAATTCTCTACAAATGTCCCGTTGGAAGTATCGTGATCCGTGCATAAATTTGTATAATATCAACAAAAAACCGAAAAAGACAAATTTATTGTTTTTTTTTTTTTTTTTTCTTAAAAAAAATGAACAATAATTTCTCGCCCAGTTTTTGTTGTTTT